>JABSTQ010010051.1:0-232837 GCA_013358835.2 Ixodes persulcatus | reverse complement strand
CGCGCCAGTCCACGCGCATGTGCACGTGGATGTTCGCGGCGGCCGCGGCGGTGTCGTCTCCGATTCCACCTAAAGCTCTTTCATGTTTCCAAAGTAGCGCAAGGTGCGTCGATGCGCGAGGCACGCGCAACGTGCAACCCTTGGGAAGATCATGGCGGCACAGCGTCGATGCACGTGCCGCGACCACTATACTTCGTTTCACCTTATGTGCGAGCGAAGGCAAAGCTGGAAGCGCGAGCACGAAAGCTCCGTGCCTTCAGGCTTTGCTCGAGCGCGCGAGCTGAGCAGAAACGCAAAAAGCGCTGGTCTCGCGCTTCTAGCTTTGGCTTCGCTCGCAGATAAAGTGAAACGAAGTATAGAAGTGGCGCGCGGCACGTGTCTCGAGCATTTCCACAACAATATATTTGGTATGTAGATCAACCATCGTCATTATTATCATTTACCGCCGAGACCTCCCCGACGATAGATGGCTCTCGCCAAGGCCGGAGAACCTGTCCGCGCCGAGGCCATTGTATTTGAGAGGAGTGGAATGTATTCCCCCTAGTAAAGTATTTGGTTGTACCGGCGTGCGGTAGTGTATCACTACGGCGTGGCCCAGGGCCCCGGGCTAGCGGTTGTACCGCACTGGCGGGAAAATTTCCCCGCTAAGTTTAGCGAAAAAATTTCCAAGCTAAATTTAGCGGGTTAAATTTCCCCGCTAAATTTAGTGGGGAAATTGACGTCGCGTGACCACAACACCAATTCAGTTTTTCCGCTAAATTTAGCGGGGAAAATGTCGTCATCACTTCGTGTCACGTCACCCATGAACAAAATCAGCGGCAGGAGGAGAGGAGGAGGATAGAAGGAGGAGGAGGAAAGAGGAGGAAGAAGAGGGGAGGGGGAGGAGAAGGGGCATACCCTCCCCTCCTCCTCAAGGGCTGCGCTCTAGTTTCACATTACAGAGATTTGTAAATGTCTGATTTTTTTTCAACAGACAGTCATTTTGTTACATACCTGCCCTAACCAGGTAGAAACACTTTTTTTAGAGTGCAGCTCTTAGGTGCCTGTTTCCAGGTTGAGCGGCGTCGGCGTAACCGCGCTAAATTTAGCAGGAAAACTGACGTCACGTGACCTCAACACCAATTCAGTGTCACCGCTTAGTTTAGCGGGGAAATGACGTCACATGACTTGGTGCACGTCACCTATGAACAAATTCAGTTTCTCCGCTAGGTTTAGCGGGAAAATTGACATCACTTGCTTAAAGGAGCACTGACAACCCAAAGGTCGTTTTTTTTTTTATTGTCTAAAACGATGCAAGTTGTAGTCATAGACACGCCAAAAAAACCGCATCGCGAAAGACAATTTTCCCGCGCGCGCGCGCGCCTTTTTATTTTTGGCGTTTAAATTTCCCGCGCTCACCTCCTCGCTTCTTTTGATCGTGGACGTCAAAAATCAGGAAATTTAGAAGCTTTATAGGTGACATTTCTATAACATTTAATAACGGCAATCGTAAAACATGTTTTTAACGCAATTGCGAACGCACTACGGCCCCTCTTTTTGAAATACCAGAAATCAGAGTTCGGTGTGATGTTGCTTCCTAGATTTGTACCCTCCCTCGGAAAACTTGGCGGCGCTCGTCGGCGAGTCGGGAAAGAAACCGGTTTTTTCCCGCGCCGGCGTGATATCACCTCCTCCTCGCTTGGGGTCGCCGTGGCAACGGCGCTTTGCTTAATGGCGTGGAGCGGAGGTCTGAAAAAAAGTCGAGTCGCAGGAGACCGCAAAATTTGACTCACTGCACTGGCGCGGATCGCGCGGGAACTTCAAATTCGGCATTTGGAAATTGTTTTTTTAATTCACAAATACTGAATTTTCAAGTTTCGAATTTTGAGGGTAATGTCCCGGCATCGTTTTCAATCGTTTCGGATAATAAAAAAAAAATATAATTTTGATGTGTCAGTGCCCCTTTAAGATTTGGAGGGGAAGGTACGGAGGAGGAGGAGGAAAGGAGGAGTAGGGGAGAGGAGGATGATGGGAGAGGGGGAGGAGGGGAGGGCGAAGAGCAGAGGAGGACGGGAGGAGATGAGGGGAGTGGTTGAAGGAGGTGGAGGGGCATACCCTCCCTTCCTCCTCCTGATGAGCTGTACTCTAATTTCGCGTTACAGAGATTTGTAAACGTCTTTAATTTTTTCTCTTAGTTTCGGTGTTTGTTTAAGGCTGAGTGAAGTATGGGTACACCACGTTGTTAGTAAACATGAGAGAAGTGGCCCAACACAAGCGTTTTGTCAGACGAGAACTGCTTTTGAAACGCGAGCCGCGATCGAGCATATAGCGTTGTGTCCGGCGCCGTGTTCAAATAAATCAAAAAGCTCAAAACAAATTAAAAAGGGGGCACGGCAGCGCCCTTTTTTTAATTCGAAAGCATTAACTGTCCCATGGATCGAGCCGACATCATCAGCTTTGAAGCCGCGCCAAACGGCACCTTAAATCCTTTCTCCAAGCGAAGCCAGCTCCCAGCTATGAAACCATGCGAAAAGCCTAGCCAAACGTCACCTATACTCGGCGACAACTTCTCTTGGCAATGCTGCCAAAGCTACAGAGCCGAAGCACGCTGTCTTCTTACGCAGCTGAACACAGTCCCCGGGTCTAAATTGTGTTTTGGCTGTAAAGTAAATTATAATCTTAATATTCGTCATTTGAATAATAATTGTCACATCACTAAGAATCTTGAATAATAAAAATATAAAAATGAAATTAGTTTTCTAGTTACTAAAGATCTGGTAGTAGGTAACAAGAGGAAAAGGAGGTAGAGGAGCACAGAACCACCAGATCATGAACGGCACGAGAGGGAACGATAAACCGACACCATCGAAACGGACGTGCCCGGCCCCGGGTATGTCCACTGGAAACGGTTTTATAGACACTAACGAGCTGTATTAGCGGCGAGATGTTTTGGTGGCGCCCTCCTGGGGTTCCCCCTTGTGACGTCATTACCTTGCAAACAACAAGTTCGATGGTGTTTGTTATTAGCATGGTGGAAGCTTGAAATCATTGCGCTCTCAAAGGAACACTGCCAACACCGACAAAATTAAAGTTCTTTCATTCCTCTTATTTCCGTCGATGATAAATCCCCTTTCCGACGTCATAGTCAGTGTTCGGCCAATCGTGGAAGGCCGACCACAGCGACGCTTTCGGTCGCGCACGGGGCTAATAGAGTGCTTGCCTTGAATGCCGACAACGAAACTAAAACTGAAAACGAAACCAAAACTGACGTAATGAAAGCCCGGATGCTTGGCGGTGTGATACATGCGCAGGAGCTCCGCCCCCCTTAGCATTCCCTTCATTGCTAAGAAAAGTTGTCGCCGAGTATAGTTTCCCCGATCCCAAAGGAGCGGAGTGAAGCTTATGGATTTCAGCTTCGGTCCCATTGGCTGGCACGCGTCGACGAGGCTCCCATTGGCCGTTGCGCGTCAGTTTCAACGACCGCCATCCCATGGCCCTGCGTGTCCATCAGCGCGCCGGTAACACGAAACATCCAAGGTCAGAGCGGCGAGGAGAGGGCGCGCACTGCCGTCGACTGAAATACACTGCAGACGAAATAAAGAAGCGGAAGAATGCCGTGCATGCTTTCGCATTCACTACTCAGTGCTTAGGTTACCTCGAGCCTTTCTTTCCCGTGAGGACGACGACACGAGAAAATTCCAGAAATCGCTGCAAAAGGTCATGAGCGCAGTGACGTTGCACTTTCATCGCCGTTTGATTGGCTCGTTGGCTCCTAACCGTTCAGAATGCCCGCGTTAAAAATATAGAAAATATTAAACGGGCTCATGTGCGAAACTACGTTGGCGCATTGCTCGGCCGGAAAGCGAGGGCTAATACCCGTGGGCCGTGCCACACGGGCAACTCGAATGCCATTTACAACGAATGACATTTGAACGATCGGCCAATCAGCGCGCGACACTCCGAGCGTGGGGCGTTCCACGCGCGACAGATCGCGAGCCGATTCGTTGATCACACGAATGTCATTCGTTGTAAATGGCATTCGGGTTGCCCGTGTGGCAGGGGTATAAGATAGTTTTCGAAATGCACTGGCTTTAGGATGGGCTGCTTTCTGCCGGCCACCCCCGCCTTGAAACATGGAACGTGCGTGGCACTCTCGCTATCTGCGCGCTCGGGACCCCGATTTTGCCGCTCCGGTCCTCGGTCCCTTGTCTGAATCTTTTTCTGCTGCAGCTGTACAATGTGTACAAATGAAAACACAGCGACAAATTGCGTTCTTTAAAAAAAAAAAAAATTGCAAGTAATTTTCGGCAATATAAAGTGTTTTATGTTAATTTAATTAGTCAAAACAAATGTAGGTACACCTTAATTTTCCTTTGTGACCGACTGGTCCATGCGTGCTTACATATTAAAGGGGTTGTGAGAATTTTTATAAATATTTAAAATAATATGACGTTTTAAACAAGCATACGAGGAACACATTTTGTCGTTGGAAAAAAATAGTAATGGTAATTTGATTTTTATAGTTGTTGATATAACTGGAAAGTATGATGGGTCGATAGAAAAGGGATGTCTGATTTTTTTTTTTTTTTTAAAATTCAGAACTACGCGAGTGATTTGATCATTTGTTGTTGTTTTTATTTAAAAGGGACATTCTTAACCAGTAACATATCGTGGGAATGTTTAAAACAAATTCAAAGAAATGCAAAAGAATGATTTGCGACATCACTTTCCGCGTTGCAGCCGCGTCTATGTTCACTTTATCGTATAAACAAAACTTCTTCTCTTGCAAATTTTTTTATGGTGTTTTTGGTGATTAGGGCGCCTTGAGGGTGGGCGACCTCCCAGGTCTCCCCTCCCCCCCTAGGGCTGGCCTTGCTTTCTTTAAAAGACCTCCTGCAAAATCGAAGCGATCGTAGCGACATAGTGCCACGCCAAAGTATCTTGGGAGCCCATTGGTCATCCTTGCGATTGCGATTTGCCAACCGCAATTCACGGCATCCCGTCACGACCAAATACAGTGCATGTATTTTTATTGAGACTTTCCTCAAATCATAATACTTTAGGTGCTGCCTACCAATAAGGACAGAATGATGGGGCACGTTTTGGGGTACTCCCGACATACAGTAGGTTCGCGATAGTTCAAACACGGACATTTCGCACTTTATATTGATTCAAACATACTTCAAAATTTTTGTTGTCCCGCTGTTTTTAATGTATTCTTAAGCTGCTTAATTCGAACGGCGCTTTCGCTTCTTTTATACTTTTTTCTTCTCGCGGCCCCGTTGAGTGCGCTTCTTTCCGAGCACCAGTGCACTGCAGAAAGGCCACATCCGCGGAGCTCGCTTTCGCGGGTGTTGCTTTTTCGCAGCGCACCGGTGCTCAGTGAGAAGCGCACTCAACGGGACTCCAGCGGGCACACATGGGCTTTGAAAACGGGCACCAGTGGGAAATTTCCATAGCAACTTGCGCGGACGCTGTTATGTGGCGGCATTGGAATAAGTTCACATCACAGCGTCCGCGCAAGTTGCTATGAAAATTGCCACGCGGTGCCCGTTTTCGTGGCTCATGTGCCCCCTGCTTAGTAGTCCACATTAGAAAACTACTCGGGGTGATGAACAAACTTAATTTTGATCCGAGTTGTCATGTAATGTCTAGTCCACGAGAAACATTTTTGAGTGATAAATAAACTGATCATAAATTTCACAAATGTTTCATGTGGCATACCTAGTAGGCCTATGTAGAGGAAATCATCAAATATCTGATTTGTATGTGTAGCCATTCATATGACAAATCATAAGTTTATCTTGCATCAAATTTAGATGAATTTCTGATAAATCAAACAAACTTCATGGCTTCCTGAAGTTTGAATCAATGAAAGTCTCATATACAAGCGTTTGTGGGCAGGTAAATGCAGGAAGACGTTTACTGGGCCAATCATCTTATTGTATCGTCTCAATGACCTAGGCTTAAAAGATCCGTGATTTAGGAGGGTCATGCTGCATGCACTCTGGAGTTATAGCAAAGCCGCCCGAAAAACATGGGACGCGGCCAGCTGTACTTCTAATCCTCCCCAAGTCTAGCCCAGGTCCTTGCAGCCGCTGGAAATTTGTGTTTCAAAGGGGACATTCCCAAAAATGAATGGATGCCATTCCCAGTGATGTCATTGTCCTTAGCCGTTTTGGAGCACCTTTCGGAGCAGCCAAAACAGTGTTTTGGAGCAGCAAAAGTGGCTTTTGGAGCAGATATTCTTAGAAAAATTAAAATATTCGTTTTAAGTGCTGGACAAACGAAGGGCACTTTGCTTGCCGCAATAAACAAATTATGGTCAAGTTAGACCACCTGGGAGTCTTTCAGCATGTAACTGAAATGCCAATGACACGACACATTTTGCAATGCTTCAGTTAAATGATACATATACATATATGTGCCCGCTATATATAATTAACAACCAAACTGCACATTTAATATTTAATTTAAAATTACCAGCTTAGTAGTAAATATCACAGTATTACGTTGACTAGTTAATATATATAATAAATGGAAGCATCTTCCAACTGATGAAACACGTAAATACTGCAGCGCAATGCGAAATTGTACGCAAGATAAAGGTGCATTACGACTAGCGGGTGCTTTCCTTTTTGCTTTTCGAAACTTTTGCAAAGCTGCTGCAAGCCTCGTTTTGCCTTCGGCTATAGTAATGAATGTCCACTTTCAATGTCTTCAAGGAAACATTGAGACATCCCACATGTGTACAGTGCTGTAGGCGTTCCTGAGCAATTACTAAAAACCGCTTGCCGCCGCTTTACTGGTTCTGGCGTGCCAGATTTTCGTCAAAAGTAAGCAAATGTAAAACAATAAATTGCAAACGTCCCGGCTGGTGCCTCTGTCGTGCAATCGTGTTAGCATGCACATGGGGGCTACTTCGGCAGGCTTGCAGTTGCACGTGCTTCGTCGCACGAGCGGAGACGACTGTTCGATCGAAACCGAAAGCATGCCACTCCGCTCCGCCACCAACTGGTTCCTAAAATTGTATGCAGAATGTTACTGTCCAGCATGCGACAAAAAACAGTCCAGCGGCACTTGCTTGCCAGGCCGGCAGGTGACGTACAAGCTAAACACACAGAAAAAAAAGAACCTGAGCGCATCGATGCAAGACATCGCGAGCCAGGGTCATAAAGTTCTTGGAGCAATTTGTGCAACGACTCGAGACAAACAAGCGCGCTGTGCGGGTTCAGTGTGCAGCCATCGCCTCCTTTGCTTTAGCTCACTTCTTTTCAGCAACTTTCTTTCGCGGCAGATTTTTCACGTACCGGGGTCGCTCTCGAAAGAAAGCCTACCGAGAGAAACCTAGGTAATCAATACTTCGACACAGCAGTCTTTGAGTTAAAGGGGGATTTTTGTAGTGGCGTATGATTTAAATAAGAATAGGAATGATAATGAACTTGCGGCAGTCCTTACGTCTCAGTTTAGAAAGCGCCATATTTGCAGCGACGTGAGGACGGCAACACCCGACGTTGCGCGACCACGGTGACTGGCAGGCAGGGACCAAATATAGTTTTCCCACGGCCCTTGCTTTCCGGAGCGAGTGCTTCAGCTCACAAAGTAACTCCCGCCGCGCAAAAACGTGGTTTCGTTTCACAGCATGACGGCATGGCTGGTACCCGGCACGCTAGCGTCGGAGTGTCCGCACACGCCCGCATCTATCGTTTTTTTTTTCTTTTTTTGTTAAAGACGCGAGACGGGATTTACGATGCGACGACCGCGCGAAACGAGAGACGGCGGGAAAAAACTACTAATCAGTGGGAAAAACCGTGCAAGACCGGATGGACGATTGATGCAGGGTACATTGTGTCGGGCTTACGGTACTCCGTTTAGTTTCGGTTTTGAAAGGTGACCAAAATTGGTCCTTTGGCGCAGGCTTGGCGCAGATTACCCATATTTCGGACAAATGTAGCAGGATGTAGCAGGTTTAGGCGCAGTTTGGCGCAATTGGCGCAGCAATCACATCACTGCATTCCAGCTAGCGCAGGCTTTATTTTTCTGCAGTGCAGAGATGCACTAATTCGTCAATGAGTCAATCGATATCAAAACCACGCCACTCCTCTCCTTGTGTAAAGAGATCCCATAACTCAATGTGCATGGTGTTGCATGAAGAGATTTTTGAAGTAGTCAATTGATAATGTTACTGCTGCACTTCATTTTCTTAGACAGCTTTCTAACTTTTCTTTTTTCCTCAACATTTCAACTCTGAAGCCGCAGTATCGCTAAATAAATAAATAAAAATCTATAAATTTCATCGCTCGCTTGTCTTCAGGTAACGCATACAGACGTTTACAGAGCCGCTGTGGGAGCGGGTATGCAGATGCCCATACTTTATTTGAGAGAATTGCGTCGAGCTGCGCTCTATGTACAACTAAAACCGCCGTCTGCGTGTCCATCTCCTTTCAGGGTCGGGAAAGCGGGATGCTCAGGGACACTTCCTTTCGACCTGGGACTTCCCTCCCTCCTCGTACTCCTGCTTTGAAATCCACATCTGTTGGAAGGTGCCCTGCAACACACAAATTTATGATAAAAATTACTATATTTCCGAACAAAAATAAACATCACCTGGCATCGACATTGCATCAAATGCAATATAGATATAAAAGCACTTGATGGGGTTTTTAACGAGCCACACTTTCTATAGGAATGATGTGCCACGTGACATATGCCGAAGGCATTGTGAATGTACAAGGGCCAACTGAAAAGTAATGAGACTGGTATCTTTTGTGCACAATTGGATGACTTTACAGGCTCCAATCATTTATCCTTTTCAAAGTAGCATCCTTCACATTCAATATATTAGCTAAAATGTTTCAAAAACGCTTCAAAGAAATGTAGAAGTATGCTTTGCGACACCACTTTCAGCGTTGCAGCCGCAACTTTGTACACTTCATCGTATGAAGGAAACTTCCTTCCGTGCAGGTTTTTTTTTCTTTTCTCAGCATTGCTAATGCCCAGATTTCACATGGTGACAAGCCCGGGCTATATTGTAATGAATAAAAACAGCAGATGAATGTGAAATTGAGAATAAATGTTTGGCGAGGCGAACTTGGGCCTACAAACTGAGCAAGGTAAAACGCATCTTGCGTCGGCGACGGGAGGGAGACCGCACCGAAGCAGTGCGTTACCGCTGCTTTTATACACGCGGCGACTTCAGGAATGTTCTGAACCAGAACACTTGATGACAGCTGAGAATGGGCTGGAATTTTCCAGGAGAATCTAGAATTACAAAAGAAAGATCTGGGTTGAGTCGGGTTCAAACCCCGTTCCTCCGCTGATTTTTCTTATAAACACCGGAAAATTTACGATGTACATAAAATATGTTTCATGTTAAAAAACTGCATAGTTACCGAAAAGATGGCAACTGGAGGACAAAGCCTGGTGTCTTGATGAATTTCATGACTTACCAAAGAGGCCAGGATGGACCCACCAATCCACGCACCGAATCTTCGTTCTGCGGTTCCATTGGTGCTGATGATCTTCAGGCGCATGCTCTGCGTAAAAGCATGTGTATGCGTCACTTCACTACAACACTCGGGAAAGCAATCGCCAGCAGTTAAACCTTCGTCTCGCCCTACCAGCGGCAGAGAACTACCTAAGAGTGATGCAGAAACATTTGGCACATTAAAGGGACACTGACAGGGTATTTATGCTTGCCAAGATTTTTATTTGTATACGACATATGGGAGCCCAACTACCCAAAACACAATTTGCGGCCCGAAATTTGTTTTCTTTCTCTGCCCGAAAACCGCCGATCGAGAACTGGCCGGTTTGAGTCGCGTTCACTCTCTTCTCCGCGGTCACGTGCCGTTTTCTATGGTTAGACACAACCACCAAAGATAATTAAAGTCGTGGGTTATTGAAGGCACACACTTAATACTACAAATAGACGGAAAATATGATATCCATTTTTTGTGGCTTCTAAAAATCTGCAAATACGTTGATTGAAAAAAAAGTTGCACAGCCACGTGACTTCCGGTAACTTTCTCCTCCTCTATATTTTTTCTTCCTCCCCAGTCCAGTTTCGGTTTCAAACAGTTGCTTTTTTGACTTTATCAAAAATATATGGGACGCTGCAGCAAAATATAGATTGAGCAGTCTTCGAACACCACAATAAAATGCCCGGCAAAAAAATTATAAACAAATTTTGGGGGGTTGTTAGTGTTTTTTTTAAGGGCCACTGAAAAGAAAAAAAAGTTATTTTTTATACAATCTGGTTGGACACGTGTAACAAAAAATAATTGTACACGAAAAAATTCTTTTTACAGAGAAGCTGTTATGCGTTAGGATTTGGGCAAAAATGCGTCCGCGGATGTTGACAGAAAACTTTCCACTGATCGTGGCAAATATGAAGATATAAAAATAAAAAGAGGGGGCAACCAGCGCGAGTCAGCGTTCCTTTGCATAATTAGATAGTGAGGTCTTGATCCTTTGTTATCGTCTCTAGGCATTGTCCTCGAGGTTATCCTAGAAGTCGTCCTTGAAGTCGTCCAAGAGGTCGTCCTCGGTGTCGTCCTAGAAGGCGTCCACGAGGTTATCCTAGAAATCGTCCTAGAGGTCGTCCAAGGTGTCGTCTTCTAGGCGTCGTCCTCGAGGTCGTCCTAGACGCCAACCTAGAAGTCGTCCTCGAGGTCGTCCTAGAAGTCATCCTTGAGGTCGTCCTAGACGTCGTCCTTTAGGCATCGTCCTCGAGGTCGTCCTAGAAGTCGTCCTTGAGATTGTCCTAGACGTTGTCCTCTAGGCGTCGTCCTCAAGGTCATCCTAGAAGTCGTCCTTGAGGTCGTCCTAGACGTCGTCCTCTTGGCATCGCCCTAGACGTCGTAAAGATAACAGCTTCGCTGGTCCTCCATCTTCACGTGAAGTGGAAGGGCTCTACAATTTTTTTAGAGCAATATTGACCGCACGAGATTTATTTCAAATTCTGCGTGCAAAGCCAATGATGTCACAGAATGGTCATAAACTCTTTCCACCTCAACGAGATGGTTATAAACTCTCTCCACCTCAACATGATGGCCAAGCAAATCCACCTCTCCTCCACGCGCCCGAAATGCCGAGAGAAAACAAGTAAAAAGGAGGTGACTACCTACTAAATCACGTCTCGCGCCTTCAATATTGCTCTAAAAAATTTTTTTCCCGCTTCAAATTAATTTTTTTACACGCATGTCCCAACTCCAACCAAACTGTTTAAAAAAAGGCCTTTTTTTTTTTAGTGGCCCTTTAAGACTTTGGTTCCACGGTTTAGGGTCGTTCATGAGCACAACCGCAAGCCATCACACCCGGGTATTTCGAATTATTGTTTATATCGAACAGTCCAAACATCCCCTTGAAAATCACATGTAATTGTATAGGAGGGTTGTTTTTCTGTATCAAACTCCCATGGAGGGTACACTCGATGTAGCGCATAGAGAGTTTTAGTATTGCGTATAAGAGCAAACGCAAGCCCCCTACGTTAGCGTTAACCCTGCGCCCTCCACACTGCGCATAAGCCATACGTACATACTGCAGCGAGCTATGCGTACGTACGCTCGCTATCGCTTTTTGCGAGCGTACGTAGCGATCCCCTGCGTGCCATTCTCGTCGCTCTCGTCGCGCACGAGAAAGCGCGAGACCACTCCAGTTTGGAAAATGACGGCGGTGAGGCAAACCAGTGGAATTGCTACGCATGTTGTACGGGTTCGCTTCACCATTGAAGATGACCTCAACCTTGTGGAAGAAAGAAAAAGAAGAAGGAAAAAAGGGCGAGGCTCGTGGCGGGCGAGGGCACGCGGAGTTCGGAGCTGGAGACAGACGAAAGAGCCGGTGCCGAGCAAGGCCTCCAACAGAAGACCCGGACCACTAGACAGCCTCAGCCCTCCTCTTCATCGGACTCTGAACTTAAGTACAGATAAAACCTTTTCCCAATGGTAGCGGTTCCCCGTGTGACTTCCTCGGAGCAAGTGGAACTCGGTATGATCGGGCGGTATGGACAGGCGACCCAGAACCTCCTCAAAGGAATCAACGCGACGAACCCTTTCGAGCGCCCACAAAGATGGGTGTCGATAGCCAAGAACGTTGGCGACGCCGTCGAACCCAAAAAGGTGTTTACCGTGCGGTCGGCACGCGAGCGGTGCGACCTATTGCTTGCATACTTCCAAGCAATTGACGAGGCTAACATCAGATAGTAGGGATCCCACAACACACTGGAGTGAACCATAGATCGAACTGCTGGTCGCACAGTCCTAAGAAGAAAGACAAGACATGTTCAAAACAGGCAACTGGAAAGAGATTCACGCACTTCGTAGCGAAGCTGACAAAGCGAGGAGATTCGCGGTGTTGGATTGGCTTGGCCAAATACCCGCCTTGGATTGTTTGAAACAGTTCGCAGGAGCACATCTAGATGGCGCTGCAAGTCTTTACGTATGCGTTTGCCTTCCGCTATACTAAAAGTGCGCATTCAACGCGCTCCGTAACGTTACGTCTACAGCTTGCGTGCGTTGTACGCAGTGCTGACGCAAGGGTCTTTAAGCTATTCTAAAACTCTCTAATGTTGCGGCCGGTCGTTTCTTCCGAGTTCGGATTGCGACCTCGGGGAGCACATAGCTCACACTGCGGGACTGGCAGACCGCCAAGCCACCATACAGGCACGGGGATGCACAGCAAAAGAGCAGTTGTAAAAAAAAAAAAAAAAAAAAAAGCAACCGTTAAAAAAAAAAAATGTGGAGGATGACAAAAGCAAGGGGAAGGGCACCCCCGCGTGCATAGGGAAGACATGGAGTGCCCGCTGTTGGAACGGTAGCGTGCGCTCTTTCCCCGAACACCGCTGTCACTGCGCGACTCCTTAGCCCCAAAATAAAATAAGCAAAAGAAATAAAAAAGTCTTCGTCAAGTGGAGTGTGTTCACAACGTTTGAGCAATTTTGAACGCCTTATCTTTGTTTACCCTTTTCTTTCGCCATTTTTGCAGTTGCCCGTTTTTTTTTTCTTCTTTTTGCTGCCTGCATTTAGTGAGGTTTCTTTTTTTGTTGCTTGCTTAACTTTATTCTCTGGATGAAAAGCTTTGTATTTTATGTAGCTCGCTTTTTTCATTTTTTCTTTTTTTTAAATTATTTTTGTGTTTCGTTGTTGGCACTGTGTGGAGGTCGTGGCAAGGCGTAAACGATCGGAAACACCGTGGCGTAAACGCCGCGGTGTTTGTGATCTTCACCAACTAAGCTCTACTGTATTTAGCGGCTCTTAGAGGCTGTTTGATAAGGTCCCGATTGTCGCAGCCTTCGGTATTAGCAGAGACGCATGGAAATTTCAACTGGAGCTTAAGTTAACATATTTTTGTATATCAAATTATCAATATAGCGAGCTATTTTACGATCCCTTTGAATTTGATATATTCGGGTTCGACTGTACGACGCTCATCCGGGTCGAAATGGGTAGGGGTGGGGATTGAGCCCGGGATCCCTGGGTTCTGCAGTGCGAGATTTCACTCCACATGCTCCAAGGTAGTGTGCGCTAACCCACTCGGCCACTGACCCCCCTCGCAGTAGCAGGAGGTTTGTAAAGAGCACTTACGGGCAGAGGGCGGAATTTTAGGTCGCCCTCACTCACCCTCACAGCCATACTCACCTAAACCCCTCACTCACCCTCACAACCACACTCACTTTCAGCCCCTCACTCACCCTCATCCTCAGTCACACTCACCTTCAGCCCTTCACTCACCCTCACTAAACTTCACGGCCCTCGTTCCCCTCACACACTCATGGCCCTCACGCCCCTCACGCGCTCATACCCCTCACGCACACATGGCACTCACCACCCTCATGCGCTCATACCCCTCACTCACTCATGGCCCTCACGCACTCACCACCCTCACGCACTCCTGGCCCTCACACCCCTCACACACTCATGGCCCTCACACCCCTCACGCCCCTCACGCACTCATACCCTTCACGCACTCCTGGCCCTCACACACCTCACGCCCCTCACGAATTCATGGCCCTCACGCCACTCAGGCCCGCTTCAGACGGGGCAATTTCGACCAGCAACTTGATGTCGCAACACCAGCAACACGGGCTGTCCGCTGCAATTCGCCATCATCATCATAAACTTTTTTGTTTCTTGCACTTACGCATTATAAACGTGTTTTTATGCATTTAAATGTAGTTGAGAATATCTTTCTGAAACAGTTTATTTCCAAAAACGATCGATTTCAAACCAGAACCAAGTCTTTTGTTGTCATCATCACCGGCACGAGGTATCACGTGAAACTATCGCGTCCCTGATTGGCTGCAGCCGCTTCAAACGTCTTCAAATTGCTCCGAGTTGCTCGCTTGTTTCGAGCCGGACCCGATCTCAGCAATTCGTGTCGATCTAAAGAAAGCTAAAGAACAACCCGCCAGCAACACCAAAATTACTGAGAAAGTTGCTCCGTCTGAAGCGGGCCTCACGCACTCACCTGCCCTCATGCCCCTCATGCACTCATGGCCCTCACACCCCTCACATACTCTCCGCCCTCACGCACTCATACCCCTCATGCACTCATGGCCCTCACGCCACTCACACACTCACCGCCCTCACGCACTCATGGCCCTCACACCCCTCACGTACTTACTGCCCTCACGCACTCATACCCCTCACAGCACTCATGGCCCTCACGCCACTCACACACTCACCGCCCTCACGTCACTCACGCACTCATGGCCTTCACACTCCCTCACGCCCTCACTGCTCTCACACACTCACGGTCCTCACAGCCCTCACGGCCCTCACTCACCCTCACACTCATGAATTTTCCTGGTTCAGAAACTCACTCACCCTCACCTCACCTGTGAAGATGAGGGTGAGTGAGGGTGAGTGAGGGCCCTCATGAGTGAGGTTTGCCGAGGTATGCTTACGGGAGGCGTCTTGGCAGAGAGGTCACGGTTCAACCGCTCCGTGAACCCTTGGAGCAGTGTGTTGCCTCCTGTGATGGTCACGCTGCCGTACAGACTCTGCAAGAAGAGAAGAAACACAAAAATGCTAGATCTTAATTCTTTCTTTAAAGTTGGGAGACTCAGAACATTAAATCTATCTCCCCGCACACAAACATCAGAAGCTACTGCAACATTAAATAGATTAAAATATCTGTATTCCTTTCTCCGTGGCAAATTTACTATTAGCGTCGAAAAATATATCACCTTTTTGTTTACCGGATTGTTCAGTATCAATCCCATCGGACCAACCGAACAATACAGATAAAGCTTTCGAATATTAATTTTCGCCTGAGCAATACAAAGCTGTAATTAGTAATGCTTTTTTAAATTGAAAGCTTTAATGATGCACTTAATGACATATTTTCTTAAACTGTTTTTTGTATGCTCATGTTTTTATTTGTGTTTATAACAGTGATTCCACTTTGGCCATGGCCTTCGGTGAAGCTGCAGTATCAATCAATACATAAAAAAAGTGAAAGCCCTGTAACACCGAATTAGAGCGCAGCTCTTGAGGAGGAGGACGGAAGGGTAGTGGGGGGGGTCACATGACCTTGGGGTGTCACGTGACGTCGGGGGGTCACGTGACCTCACATGACGATGACGATGCCGATGACGTCATCAGTGACGTCACGTCATCAGTGATGATGACGATGACGATGCGGATGCCGGTGACGTCACTGATGACGTCATCAGTGATGATGACGATGACGATGCGGATGCCTGTGACGTCAGCAGTGATGATGACGATGACGATGCGGATGCCTGTGACGTCATCAGTAATGATAACGTCATCGGGGAGGGGGTCACGTGACCCCCCTCCCCCGAAGTCACGTGACCTCGGGGTGTCACGTGACCTGGGGGTGTCACGTGACCTGCCCCCCCAGGCCACGTGGCCCCGGGGGGAGGGGGGGGGGGGGCTCGCACGGTGCATTATGGGACATTTCCCATAATGCACCAAGCGGTTAGGCTGACGGCGACGGCGAAGCCGCTCAAGCCGGAAACGGGCCCCTAAGAGCTGCGCTCTAAAACGGTGCTGTCGCTACGGCGACTCTTGACAAAATGTGTTGGCATTTAGTGCAGCGGTTGTGACCCATCAAAGAATGGGAATTCCATCCTCGCAACAGTTTGCATGCTCTCGTCTTCAAAGAGCCAGTCTGTTCTCCCGGGCGTCGGCGGTTTTGGGTGCAGCCGCCACAGATCACCACTTATGGTCTGCATACCGTTGTCTTTGAAGAGTCAATCTTTCCTCGTGGGTGTCGGCGATTTCGCACAAACGGTGCCGTCGCTGCACCCCGGTTTCGCGTTATTGCGTACGACCATGGTCGCTCAATCCCCTCCTCTCCTGCTCCCGCGGCGCGTCATTGGAAGCATGCCAGAAAACTCTGTTCCCCTTGTAAAAGGGAAAGTGGATGAAATGAGCAAACGAACGGAGTGAAAGAGCATGGCGGGAATTGCGAACCGTGCCGCGGCCTCACCAAACCAGTCCCGTTCAGTCCAGTTCAGTGCAGTCCAAACCATGAAAGTTCAAATGGAAGATGGCAGCATGCACCAGAGCAATAATTGCTAGTGCATTCAAAATATACACATATATATAAATGTACATCAGGATGTGTATGATGCTCCCCTTATAACTAATTAGTTATCATCATTAATTAATAATAAAATCAAAATTACACAAGCTTGGCCATGTGTGTGGAAGGTCAAAGCTTGGCCTTCCAGGGAGAAGGACGTCTGAACGGCACCGCCTACCAAAGATTTGCTCCCGTTTCTGGCACACTACCATGAGATGGCACATCATGACAGGAAAGGCTGCTAAGCATGTGACCATTCTTCATGTGCCGCGTCAACAAGTTCCCTTTTGAGTGCTCCTACCACCAACCCTGGATAGGGCAAAGCACTTGGCTCACAATCTCGAGGTGGTGAATTCAAATCCTGTCGGGGAACTTAAGTCTTTTAATCTGGTTCTTTATGGGCATAATGCTTCTTGGTGTCAGCTTTTCATTACAGCCGACTGTTACAGAACTTCATGAAAATCGGCTGATGAAACGAATTGTGAGTTAATAATTAGCCGGAATTACGAAACTTAGGCTCAATTCAGCAGCTATGTCATGGTTTTTTGTGAGACTCTTTCATAATGTTAGACTCATTGCATGGAAGCCAGCCCTATAACACCCCTCATTAAGAAATGTTAGCCAATACTTGGGGTTCCGAGTCTTTGCATAAATTAGATAAAGTTGGAAAAACACTCGGCGGTAAGAATATTGTCGATCCGGATCCACCTGCTAAGCTTCAAATTTGGGGAACGCCAGTTGTAAGACACGACCAATCTCTCTCTTTTCCAGGGGTCGTTGGATAAGTTTCGCGAACTTTATCCTCTTCTTGTTTCCACTTTTAATCGTAAGTACCACAAAATAATACATTTCTTCAATCCCTTTACCTCATTCCTTTACCACACCCATAGGCCATCAATCCAAATGCAAGGTCTGGCAGGCTGGAAAACATTGCACCAACTTGTGGATAGCAGAAGAACTATAATGTCAGTTTAAACTAAGTTTTGCAATTTCCCACAAGCTGGTGAGCTATCAAAAATAAAATGGACGCTAGAAATAAAGAAATTATTCCTTCGTGATAACATTATCCACTGCAGCGGACATCAGGTAGAGTGTAAAGTGATAATTAGCAAATTAGTAATATCAAAAACAACAATTAAGGTCAGTTCACACTCTTGCAACCGAGTACGACCGAGAGAGACCAGACCGGTTTTTAAGCCTTTTGCGACTTCTTAGGACCGGATGCGCTACAGCGGAGCTAGTCCTAAGAGATCGCAAGAGGCTTAAAAACCGGTCTGGTCTCTCTCGGTCTTCCTCGGTCACAAGAGTGTGAACGGGCCTTTACCTTTTGAAATATTCGCTTCAGCTGGCACTTTCTAATTAGAAATTTGTTGCCCACTGTAAAAACATATGCCATAGCAGTTGGGTGGTTCCACGTCAAATTACAAAATGATGGTCTGGGTTAAATTTTTTATATTTACATAAAGAAATATATGTGAGCGTTGTAGCTAATTTTTTTTTCCGGAGATATGAAATTGCGAACCTCGAGTCATAGAGATTGTCAAGGTTTCACTATGGCTACCTTGCACAGCCATCAATTTCACACCGAAGAATGCACGTAATTCTTCGGTGTGAAAACCTACGCTAGAGCAGCACCGCTGTACAGCCTTTGTCAGTTCTAGAAAATGTTTCCTTGGAGCCGACGTCATGCAGCAAAGCCGCTATAACAAAGACAAGTTTGCTCAATTTGAGTGAAGGTGTTGTAGTTTTTCTCAATGTTTTGACATCACAAGTTAGTTCAAGTCACTGTAAACGGTTAAGGAGAGTTCAAAGAAAACAGGAAGTGTTTTTTTTTAAATAGTGAAGTGTGATTTCGCCACATTTAAAGAAATGAGCTGCGTTTATGCAATAATAACAGAACTAGAATAATGGCTAATCATCTTTTTTATATATTCATAAAAATCAATTAAAAATGCTTGTTTTTATAGTTTTGTGTCATTTTATATAAAGTCCATTGTGTGGAAATAATTTAAGGATGTGTCTATAAACACTGTACTTCATCCGTTTCATAGCTTTTTTGCATAAAAATCTTTTATTCTAATTTTTTATATACTGTATACATGTTTTAAACCTTTTATAAAATAAGTGAGAAAAACTATTACTGTGTGCATGCTTCGGTGTGAAATTGACGGCTGTGCAAACTAGCATAGTGAATTTCTTGGATACCAGCTGAAAGTATAGGAAAAGCGAAGGAGAAAAGAATCAAGAAGAATCCTCCTTCTAATGCTGCGGGCGAGCAGCCTTGCCCGGCAGATATTGGTTGCAATTTCCTATACGTTCAGCTGGTATTCAAGAAAGCATGTCAAACCAACTGGCTCAGCTCCAGGCCGTCACATCATAGCATAGTGAAACCTTGGCAATCTCCATGCCTCGAGCTTCAAGATTTTGTATCTTTGGAAGAAAATTAGCTACAATGTTCAAATATAGCTGAATGCTCCTCCTAAGAAAAGGGATTTCACATAATCTTTACATAAATATAAAAAAATATGACCAGGACCATCATCAAACTCTCCGACGTGGAAACACCCAGTTGTTGAATTCCCACAAATAGAGTTTCCCCTGTGCTATTTTTTGGGGAAGCTAGGCTGTCTAGTGCCCACCTTGCCAAAACCGAGAGAAAAAGAGCAGCGAAAGCTGCGAGTCCAAGGAGGTAGCAGAGTATGGCACACCTTTTGAAAGGCCACGTGACGTGACCTTTATCGGCTCACGATGACTTGCTACCCGCGTCCGCTGCAGAGGCTGACGTTGCTTCTGGGCGGAATTTTCGCAGTTCTTTTTGAGTCTAGCTCCGGTATCTCTACCGCTCACGGCTTAAATCTGCCAGAGAATACGGCGGACCAGAATCTAGTTGTCTGAATTCAAACGACTTCTATGGCATATTTTGACAATGGACAACAAATGTTGGATTGGAACGAGACAGATGAAGCGAATGTTTCAAAAAAAAATTATCAGGGGTGTGTGAATACCAAATAGTAGTTACCGAATCGAATTAAGAAAAAAAAAGCCGAATATCGAATAGAATATCGGATGTGATTTTATTTGTAGGAATTTTTCAAAGACTGCTGTGAATGAGATTATTATATGTGCAGAGTATGTGCCTGGGGCAGAAAATGCATCTCATAAGGGAAAAAAAGGGCAAATGTATAAAAGTTCTGGTGAAAAAGAAAAGCAGCAGCTGATGGACGGTGGCCACTAAAGATAGAATTTTATGGCGCAAACATAATCTATTTACCCTAAGTGTCACAAAAAACCCAAAGTTACAGCCACGCGTGCTTTTTTTTTTTTTCTTCTTAAAAGCCCGACCTAACACCGCGACATGTCTTTTTTTATATTTACCGTAAAATCCCGTAAGGACGCCCACCCAAAATGAGGTGATAAATGGTGAAAAACATGGGGTGGGCTATCTTTGGGGATGCCACAGCAAAACTTTATCAAAAATTAATGATAAGCGCCGGGGCACCCACTACAAACGACGTGACGCGGGAACTGATACCGCAGATCGCGGACACAGCAAATTCGCGTTTCACAATGCGATAAACACGCGGGAATTCGCTACAAACTCCTGTGTCACGGGAAAGGATACCGCAAGTGGCCGACGCAGCAGATTCGCGTTTCACGGTGCGAAGGACTCGCGGAAACCCGCCGAGAACTCGCATCTCACGGGAACGGACACCGCAAATTGCGAACGCAGTAGATTCGCATTTCACGATGCAATATACACGCGGGAGCAACTCGAGTGTTACGCGAGCCGATATCGCGCGCACATCGCAGACAAAAACACGGGAACCAGCTATGAACTCGCTTCTCGGACACACCGGTACCTCCGATCGCGCCGCTGTTGCGCGATTCCCGTCGGACATCGCTTGATGTCCAACGGGAATCGGGGGGTGGGCGATGTTTCGGAATTTTTAAGTTACAGGTATTTAACCAGAAAAACGGGATGGGCGATCCCTCGGGGGAGGGCGCCCTTACGGGACTTTACGGTATATACTTCAGAAAAGGGGCATTTTGCGTTCTTTCCACGAGCCAGCAGCCGCCGATGTGCGCGAGCACACGCAACAAAAATGACGTCAAAGACCTTCATTCGCGGTTAAGATGACAGTGAAATGTATGGGCTTCAGGCCAAAGGAGAATAAAGACACGTTTTTCATCTACACAGTGGTGTCTGGTGTAAGAGGTAAGCGACTAATTGGTCTAACAAGCACGTAGCTTTCACTTGTAGAGATGAAAAGCCTGTGTTTATTCTCCTTTGGCCCGAAGCCGATGCATTTCACTGTCCTCTTAAGAGCGAATGGAGGCCTTTGACGTCATTTTTGTTGCGTGTGCTCGCGCACACCGGCCACTGCTGGCTCGTGGAAAGAATGTGCGCCACTTATTATGGACACTAGATTCTTTGGTTCAGTATCCCTTTAAAACTTCTTAAACCAGAGGATACACTGGAGCCATCTATTGGGTAGTAGTGTAAACTCGGTGGTCCGGCATATTTTTTTATTTCTCTCGCGCATTATCCTTTCTTTCTTGGCTCGGAGAACCTTTGTCAATGTTATAAACGAGCCTTTTTATGGGTATTACGCACATTTGACCTCGGAAATCCCGCAAAACCTGCGCTCTTGTGAAATGCAGTTCCAGGGTCACTGCATAGATGGCACCAGAATGCCAGTGTGTTCCCTTGTTCTAAAAAAATTTAAGAAGTTTTAAGAGATCTCGTCTCTCTCAGTCGTACTCAGTCGCAAGAGTGTGAACGGGCCTTAAGAGAAAAGAGGGCAAATTTATAAAAGTTCTGGTGAAAAAAAGAAAAGCAGCGGCTGATGTACGTTGGGCAATAAAGATCCAATTTTATGGTGCAAACATAATCTATTTGCCCTAAGTGTCACAAAAAAACCAAAGTTACAGCCACGCATGCTTTTTTTTTTTTTCTTCTTAAGAGCACGACCTAACACCGCGACATGTCTTTTTCTTATATTTATATACTTCAGAAAAGGGGCATTTTGCGATGTTTGGTCTCAATCTTAAGAGAGAAAATGGGCACCCGGGATTTGATTTTTGATAAATAAACAGATAAGGGTTAACTCTGAGTAAACAGGCTTAAACAATATAATCTGAAGTAAAAATTGACCGCATCTCCACGTGGTGAATGATGTTGATTGGGGCGAAGTTCTGGTGGTCCTTGTCGGCGTAGACGCTGAGCCGCAGCATGCCGAGCTTTTCGTTCGTTGTCATCCATGTCAGAAAGAGAATGTATGGTATGGAACGTGGTTATATACGCATCTGAGCATTTGACCGCAACGCCCTCCCGTCTATAATTGTTGAGCCAATGCATGCAAAGTTTAACGCGATTATATACGCATTTGACCACAGCGCACTCTCCTGTATAGATGTTGAGCGGCTACATGCAACGTTTCATCCATGACATCCCCAGCTCTTGAGTTACTACCACATCTCAGAGTCCCCTACTCATCCCGCAGTCGTGGCCGAGTGGTTAAGGCGATGGACTAGAAATTCATTGGGGACTCCCCGCACAGGTTCGAATCCTGTCGGCTGCGCAAACATTTTTTTTTAATCTTTTTTTAATTCTTTTAATTTTTTTTCATTTTTTTTCATCTTTTCTTTTTTTTGCTCTACACGAGCACGTGCTCGTGAGTACATGAGCTCACGAGCAGGAGCACAAGCACCAGACGCCGGAGCTACGGATACCTACGGACATGGCTAGCCCCTAAGGAGCTTCGCCCCTAAAAAAACAACATGTGGTTAGGTGGCGCAAGTCACCGTCCAACTACCGCTATGCATCCATTCCTCCGTCCACCCATCCTGTTTTAGAGAGCCTAGTTTTAAGAGGGAGCAAGCGAAACTGAAACCTCGGAGACGGCTCCAGCGCAGATTGGTCGTAAGTGCGCATGTGTGGTGTTGTCGAGTGGAAAGAAGGCGAGGCGATCAAACGGAAGAGCAACGACGCCTGCCCGACCGAGGCCTTTCGCCTTTTCGTCACCTTCTCGCGTTCGTAATTCAAACGCAACTACCGAACGGTTGGAAACCCTCTCAAATCTAGGCACACTATTTTTCCGTTCCGTTTCGTTCCGAATCGGAATTTGTGGCTTGCAGTTACAAAAGAACGACGACGACAACTCGGCTGGTTTCATCGGCGTGGTTTACATGGTTTTCTTTTTGTGATCTTGCAGTCGCCAATTTCTGTGAGTGCGGCCAAGTGTGTTCTACATCGGCGCTTCAATTTGAAACGAGGGGCTTTACTCGTGAAAAGAATTGGGCATGGCGCGGAATTCCGGCCTCCCAACAATTCCTCTCTGGAAGCGGCGCAAACGGGATGTTTCGGTTGTGATTCAAAGTTAGATTGCGTCACGATCATGAGTAAATCTGCGTGCTATAATGTTTGTGGCGTTCGTTACCTTTTGTTTTTCTAACCTGTGCGTTGGATTTTTGAACATCACGGCACTAACTTCGGGAGAAAAATGACTCCTTTGTGAGCTCTGCGCCGACCGTGCGTCTTTGGCCAAATATAATGAATATTCGACTGACTGAATACTAGGGATTCGATTCGAGAATCAAATTATTCGGGAACTTGCTATTCGATTCAAATTCGTATATTCGAGTATTCGCACACCTCTAGTAATTATGTATTTTAGGTCAATAATTTACTAATTGTCGCATCAAACCAATAACCTGACGTCCGCTGCGCTTGAAAACTTTATTGTGCAGGAATAATTTCTTTATTTCCGAAGTCATCCTTTTCCCTCTTACAAAAAATTCCATGTACGTAGAAGGTGTCCTGCTATAATGCCTAAAAAAAAAAAATTACACTTCTTTTTTTATTGCAAAATAAACGACACATTATTGAATGCTCAGCCTCTTCCCAAATGTTGCCCTAGCGGTTTGAGCCAGATGCCAAAGTTTCAATACTAACCATTATCTCATTCAAAATTTATATGAAATTTTCTGAAAATTTTAAGAGAAAATGGGGCCTGTTCTTGGTAACTCGCACGGTTTAGCTCCATGAACGAAAGCTCCGGCAGCCGCCATTTTCCCATAGAAAATTTTAAAAAGTCATATAACTTTAATGAGATGAGGGTTAGTTTTGAAACGCTGGCACCTGGTTCGGACCACAAGCGCTATGTTTGCGCAAAGAATGAGCATTCGGCAACGCAGTTTATTTTTGTGGCAAGAAAAACACAAAAAACTGTAAATTTCTTTTGGGGGGACAGCCTGTAGAAGAGAAACCTTCCATGTTTTTCACCGCTTTCCTTATACCATTCTTTTCAACATTTCATAAAAATTTTCAGGTTGCAGATATCACTACTGATGCTACTCATAAAAGAAGGCGGGAGAGAAGGCAGAAAATTCCACGAAGAAACAAGACACAGGCTGGGAAAAGACAGGGTCACCGGGCAGGAAGCGATCACTCACCGGTCGAATGTCGATGTCGCACATCCCCACGCTGGTGGTGACCACCTGTGCTGCTCCCATCATGGTCGTACCGGGGGCACCCTGCACAAACGCAAGCCCGTCCATGAGGAACCACGGCAAAACCATTGCAGTTCCTTTTTGCTCCAGTTAAGAGTCACCCAATAAGCTAAGCTTATAAGAGTGTCGATACTCCATTCACCGACCATCTTGTCGGCACCGCCATTTCGTTGCCTAGCGCAGACAGCCCCCCACAGAGCCCTTCGCCCTTTAGCAGAGTGAACGCTAAACAGGAGAAAATCACCAATCATGGCGAGCAGAGAGCTTTATGGGAGAGGCCTGTCCTTTCCTTCCTTAACCTGCAACAGACTATTCGCGACTCCAATTCACTATAGGTGGCGCCACTCGTTTTCCAAAATGGCGGGTTTAGTGAGGGTCGGAGATGCGTGCCGCTGCTGAGACGGTCTAGAGTGCTGGCTTCACTGAGCGATACAAATTATTTCTAGTAACACTAGGAGGCTAGGCTGTTATGAGCGCAGGTCACCTTTTTATGCTTAAAACAAAAACGGTATTTAGCGTAATATTTAGGCCAGAAGGTACGTTTTAATTCTGGAGCGAAACCGAAACTAACCTTAATTTTTTATTTAATTTCTCGGTATAGGTCTTAATTTCAGATTCTTTCATAACTCAAAGTGTGTCTCACACCGTAATTATTTAGTTAAAGAAGTTGTTCGCGGAAACTTTTGTCCCTTTAAAGACAGGGTCTTTCATACACCTTAGTGGTAACAAAATATTATTATTTGTTGAAAAAATCAGTGCTGATATTTGTGCGTTCTTTCTTCCTTTTCTCGCTCAAATAATTGTCATATGAAATAATGAACTGCGAGCCTTTCAATGGCTCTTTGGGTATTTAGATAATTAATCTAATTGTGTTAAAAAACGCTGTTCTCATTAGAAAAATTCAAAGACGGAATCCGAGCCAGGCAGCTGAAGTGTGCATGTTTTTAAAGCAACGCGTGACGCATAGGAGTTTATATTTCATCCAGTGTTGGACTGTTTGCCTATCTTGATAACGATGACAGAGTTTTTCATATGATAAAAAGAAAACAAAATGATACCTTTCAGGAAAGACTAATATGGTTAATGGCGTATTTTTGTGATCGTGGCTGGCGTTAATTGGGGGCATACATTGCCGCGATTTGCATTAATAATAATATAAATATTAAACGTAAGATATTTTAATACGCAATTGTTCAAGCTCAAAAATAATTAGTTGCGTATGATCTAATTTCAAACGCGCGAACAAGTATGACACTCTAAAGTGTGCTAATTATCATCACTGGTGCGAATTGCAGCATTTTCAATTAACAAGTGATAAAATAAACTCTAAAATCAATGACAACATTCTAGCTAATGTGAGAAATTCATGTAAAATTTGATTAATTGAGGGTGCTATCAAAGTAGAGACTTTTGACAATCGGCAAAACTTCCAAAGTCGCCACCAATATCCTTTCAAACCAAATCCTCCCCCCACAAAAAAAAAAAAAATTAATTATTACTTTTTTTAACATTTATTTACTTTTGCAATTGCTCGCCGTCATTTTGCCAATCTCAGCCTTTCCAGTTCGAAGGAACGCCTACCTGCTTGCGCGTCTGCTCATTGCAGCACGTTTCGTTGGCGTTGGAAGCCGGTGAAACAGTAGTGAGTTTTAGTATTGCGTAAACGAGCAAACGGAAGCGCTGTGTGTTTGCGTTAGCTTTACGTGTTCCACACTGCGCGTGCGCAAGCCCGAAATTGCGGTCTTGGATGGCGCATGGCGATGAGGCGCACGCACATTGTGGGGCACGCAACTCTAACGCAAACGCACACCGCTTGCGTTTGCTTCTATGCGCAATACTAAAACTCTTTAATAAGGTACAATCCCATACCGGCTGCAGCCCCACGTTGGGACAGTGAAGAGCGTTGTTTGCATTCGGAAATAACATTTAGCGAGATATGATCGCGAGCAGTTCCGCCTTGCCCGCTGAGCAGGAGAATCGGGGGACCCTCACTAGAGCGCTTCCCGTTTCCGCCGCGGGAGGGCGAGCGTCGAGCTGGAGACGCCAATAGTGATGAAACTTGTTGCATTTTTCCGGGTAGACCGATGCTTGTCAAGTGTTGAGACCAGTCGCACCAAACAGACGTGCTCTGGGCACCGTATCGGGAGCAGCATAGTACTAAAATCCTGTTAGGTTGGTCGGACAAGGGCAAAGTTACTAGACGACACTGGCCGTGAAACTTCCTATAGACAATACCTATATGACGGAGAGCGTTTGAAAACGGTGTCAAACATTTCGTAGCCATGGTGTGGACCACGCATTAGGCCCACGTCGCCTTCTAGCCGTGACTTTTGAACTAAAGCTAGATATCATCGGCTCTGCGCTTTAAAATCTCGGCAAAGCCCGTAGTAGAGAGGTGTCGCGTGCGCGCAGAGACGCTTCTCTTTTTGATTTTGGCAGGCAAGCGCTTTGAAACGCGTTTTGACATTCACGGCACAGTTCGTTTCGGAACATAACGACGCATATGACAAACTCCTGCATTCTTAAAATAGTCTCGTTATCCGGAGGCACAGATGTAGCTGACGACGGTATAGCGCCTCCCACTGCAGAGCGTGCGCACCCTGGCAGGCAACGCGCAAAGGAGCCCTCCTGCGTAGTGCTACGGTGCATGCAAAATGCCTCCGATCGGTGCGTTTACCGAACCCTCAAATGTGGTCTTTCGATTTCTGCCCGACAACGTCATAAACGCGTTGCGTCGTCGCCGGCCGCGAGCCTGGAGGTGTCGCGGCAGCGATGGTAGACGTATCAGACGTCCATTCTGCCACAGGTTGCTCTCCGGCTCGACGATCTGCGGAAGCGTCGGCAGCCGGGAGCTGGAACGCCGCAACGACGGCGGCATTCGTCCCTATCTTGTGCCGGAGTTTCTACGAACAACCGTTGGAATTGCAACGTCCGACGGCGCGACACCTCGGCTCCTGTGACGCGATTCATTGCCAGTTCGGGACTACTTTCGATGCACAGGCAGAATGCGATGCTTGATGCACCAGTCAAGGATGCGTTGTGGTCGGGTTGATCTGATACGGTGGGGACAAAGGCGGGTCGGGGGACCACCCTCCTGCTAGCGAAATGCGGGACACACGGGGCAGGAGGAAAGGTAGAGGAAATTTATTAACACGCATACTACGAACCGAGGCTCTGTTAACACATTTAATATCCTGTGCTGTTTATACACCTACTAATTGTATTGCGGCAATTAAGCTCGAATACTTTTCACTCCCAGCAATATACTTATTTATGCCAAATATGTTATTAAACGTGTCGAAGTTGAAAACATAAAATTGGACTGTAGCAGAACTCAATGCATCATATGGAAATAAGAAACAGTAAATCTTTTTCGGGTTATTGTTTCCTGTCAATGCTTACTTTTATCAATATGGTCTTATTCAAATTTTTAACATTATGTTCTTTTTCGACTGTTGTGACTTGCAGGCTTCTTGCCTTGTGTGTGTGTCTTCACAAAAAAAAAAAAATCCAGAGCAACCCTTTCGCATTAAGATTTGAAAATAATTACAATATTTTATATTCAAACTTTTGGCGAGCAATTTTTCTTACAATATTTTGCCACTAAGGGGAGAGGCACAACAGAGGATGCACGTACCATTGCGATTCACACGATTCCCAGCGACTTCCGCGCTTCCCCGTGCCCCGTTGTTCGGCAGCAGCATGAGTTGCAGAGTGAATTTTACGACAGCGTGAAATGCTGGACATTTTGAAGACTCGGGAATTTCTCGCAGGATGCGTGACACGAGCCCTCAATGCGGAACAGTCCCGCGAGTCGCGGGACAGGTGGTCACCCTAGTCGGGGGTCCGCACTGTTACCTTGATGGTGGTGGGGTCGAAGAGGGACTCTGGAATCATGAAGCGCTCCGAGCCGAAATCCAGGTTGTAGCCGTTGGGGAACTCGTAGTGCACCGTAGGCATGTTCTCTACTGTCCTAAAACAAGAAAAATAAAACAACAACAAAACTTTTTAGTGTGCCTCGATCAAACACACATGTCACAAAAATCACTCTCCCTGAAAAAATAAAAGAAAAGCTTCTTGCACAATATTTAGGCTGCGAGCCTCTTTTTCATCTTTAGTATACAGTTCAAATTCGATTTTACAAAACTCAATATAACGAAGTGCTCCCGAAAAAAAAAAGAAATGCAAAAAGGGGTACCATATTTATTCGAATATAAGTCGACCTTTTTTTTTTTTTTTTTTCGGAAATGTCAAAAATTACGGGTCGACCTAGAACCGCGATCAAAGAATTTCGACCTACATTCCCGACCAAATTTTGCGACCCTACTCGGGGCATTAAGCTATGGAGTCACCGAGCCGGCGTCGCTGTAGAGCCGCGCCGCTTTTTGTTTCAAAAAGCTTTTGGTGCACGAAAACAACCGAAACAGCAGCAGCCGACGGCCCGTCCGCGGGGCTCTCGCGCACATCCCTCGGGCGTTGGGTTTTGCCATGGCGCCTGTAGCATTCCCCTTGCTCGGCAAGAGGGAAGGGGAGGGAGAGGAACGCAATGCGCCATGCACTTTGCCCTCCATCCCTCTCCCTCGCAAACGTGCACAAAAAAAAACACGAAAAAAAACGGAGGTTACTTTTGTTTGTTGTTTGCGGCGGCTCGGGTGTTGCTCACGGCGGCTCGCGGCGTTGCCAGCGTTACTCGCGTCTTTGTATTTGGTCTTTCGTCGCTTCGCCCGTCTCCACCTTTCGTTTCTTCTTGTCGCCATTTTACAACAGTGTCAGTGAGGTATTGTTGCGAATTTGCAAGGATGTCTGCCAAGCTGACGAAGCTTCGGACGACGATGACATGTCCAGAAGTTCTGACGATGATTAAGTCTTTGGCATCGCCCTGTGATTTAGCTGAGAGCTGTAATTAAAGGTTTGTTTGTTTCTTTTGCCCAAACTATCCCCTGTTCCTAAAAAAAAAAAAAAAAAAGATCAACCTATATCTAAATTTTTTTTTTTTTTTTTATTCTCGGTGGGTTCAATAATGGAGGTCGACCTATTTTTGTGGTCGACCTATTTTCGAGTAAATACGGTAATTTCGGGTGTACCGTATACTGTTTAGAACGCGTGAGAGTTCGTTGCTGACAGCCAGCATAAAGAGAGCGCGACCCTCGTTTAGTTTTTCAAAAAAGAAAATCATCACTCGGGGCTTCTATAGTCGGTTACAAGTTAAGAAGGTAGGAGAAGCTCCTCCCACAAGCGTGGTGCGCCGGTTTCAAATCCCTCCGCAATCGAAAGAAGAGTTCAATGGAAACGCTCCTTGTTCTGCTTCAATGGATAGATACTGGCCACAGAGTGGTGCCAACTTGTCTCCAACCCCCACTTTTTAAGAAAGCGACCTTTGTATTCATCGAAGAAGGAACCGAGCCCCTGAAAGCAGCCTTTGTATCAATCGGAGGGCGAAGCTAATCCCCAAAAGTCGTCTTTGTTTCCATCGGAAGGGGGAAGACTTAATCTCCCTCTCCTGGCTTCCACAATGCTAAGTCAAAGTCGAGAGATAAAGCAAATATGTACAGAAAGGCAAGACCCTCCTCGCGCGTTGGCCGCAACGTCACGGAAACGATGGGACGCTATTGGATGCGGAGGTGGCGGAGGGATATATGATTCCCTTTGAGGGGCATTTGCCGCTACCTTCTTGACTTGTAACCTACTATAGTAAATTATACCAGGTGGCGCTAGCTGTTTCGTGGCGTTTTATTCATGTCGCACACGACAGATGGCCCTGAGAAAGTTTGCGAGTCCTTTGGTTTCAGTTCGGTTACGTTTGGCCGTATTTGGTAGCGGTCTGCCCTCAGCCTTACGACAGGTTAGGCCGCTGCAGTGGATACGAATGGCAGGGCATCGCTAGGGTGTTCATTGCTAAGGAGAGAACGGCAGAGGGGTTTTCAGTCGTCGCACCTCCAGTGCGAGCTATCCACTGGACGCTTCCGTGTCTCGTCAGCTTCGAGTGTGCATGCACAACCGACACGTGACGGAATACGATTGCACGCTGTGCCAGGCATCAGAAAGAGACGACGGCGCTGTGCGCTTGTCCCATCGGCGACCTCTGCGTCGCCGTGAAATGAAGCGCCAAAGAAATAAAAAGTGTTCACTCTGCAAGAAAATGCAGAAATAATTCATGCTCGGATTGAAAAGAAGAACTCTTTTTGTATCTCCGGTGGGGTACGTGGAGTTGAACCCGAGCCTTGGCCTACTCTCACGGACAAATTGTGGTGTCGAAAAAAAAGAAACTTCCTTCGTTTCCTCGAGGGTTCCAAGGTTTCCTTCAGGCACTAGAAGTGCGGGTCATTTTAAAACTTATTTTATACACATGCAAAATCGCATCCTAGGCACGTGAGCACCGCGAGAACGCGGTACTGCTGCAGCTCTCTCGATGCCGTTGTACATTAAAAGTAGGTTTATTTAAATTATTGCCCAAAAAATGCCATTTTCGATTTAACAAAATAATTCGCAGCCCCTCTCAGCTTCGTCAGATCAAGTTTTAACTTTTTCCTGAAAGTTAATTAACAAATTTTACTTAATTAGTCGACTGATTGTTACGATTAGCCCCCTTTAGTATGTCCCCCTGGCCGTATAACTCATCTGCATAAACTGCCTAAGTGTAGCTTTCACGTTTTTCTTTTAGGGGCGAAGCTCCTTAGGGGCTAGCCATGTCCGTATGTCCGTTCGCCGTAGGCTCAGCGTCGGGTGCTCGTGCTTCTGCTCGTGAGATCACGTGCTCACGAGCACGTGAGCACATGCTCACGTGCTCGTGTAGGACAAAAAAAAATTGGAAAAAAAAGATGAAAAAAATTATGAAAAAGAAAAAGAAGAAAAAAAAAAGAGTAGGGGGTTTTGAGATGCCATCCCATCTGTCTGCTTAAAAAAAGAAAAAGAAGAAAACCACACATTCTCCTACTGACATGAATGAAAAGGCTCAAAGAAAAAGAAGAAAAAAAAAGAGTAGGGGGTTCTGAGATGCCATCCCATCTGTCTGCTTAAAAAAAGAAAAAGAAGAAAACCACACATTCTCCTACTGACATGAATGAAAAGACTCAAAGAAAAAAAAGAGTAGGGGGTTCCGAGATGCCATCCCATCTGTCTGCTTAAAAAAGAAAAAGAAGAAAACCACACATTCTCCTACTGACATGAATGAAAAGACTCAAAGAAAAAGAAGAAAAAAAAGAGTAGGGGGTTCTGAGATGCCATCCCATCTGTCTGCTTAAAAAAAGAAAAAGAAGAAAACCACACATTCTCCTACTGACATGAATGAAAAGGCTCGGCATGCTGCGGCTCGGCGTCTACGCAGACGAGCACCACCAGAGCTTCGCCCCAAGCAACATCATTCTTCACCACGTGGAGATGCGGTCAATTTTTTTTTATTAGTGTCACTCATAGAAAAACACCCTGCAGTATAAGTTTCTGAATGGCAAATACAGTTACTGCGGGTCTTATTATGTTTCTATATATATTATTTTATATCCCTACAATAAGAGAAAACACTTGAATTGCAGCAATGCTACCACAAACGTTGTTGGTTGGTCATGATAGCCTGTCTGTGGGAAGTAGACAGTTAATTCAGAAAATTATGCCAATTGGTTTTAAATGTGACTGAAGACTTCGTGGACGTCAATGAAAAAAGTTTCTAAAATTTGCGTAGCAGTTCTTAAGTAGCTTAATAAAGAAACGTTTATGCAGTGCAAGAGGACTCAAAATGCCGTCGCATTTGAACGACAATTTGCGCAGCGATTTCGGCAACAAGCTTTCTTATAAAGTCACCTGGCGCGCACAATGTTGACATGTTTTCAAAATAACCTTTTGTGACATAGTAGGCTTAAAAACCAGGCCTACAACGCATTCCGCCTTAATAGCAAATGACGGACTGATGCGAGTATTAGGGGAAAACCAGACGTGCAAGCTTCGATTACAAGAAACCAAAGCGCCACAAGCAGAAGAGGAGATGCGCAGAGGCAAGGGGCATGCTCACTCTTTGTCGTACGGAGAGTCGAGGACCTGAAGCACCGAGCTTTGAAAGTCCTGCACCACTTCCTGCAGCACAGAGGGGAGAAAACAAAAAAATTGGAATGTGTTCTTTCACTGAACTCATTGTAGCCAAGAATGAGTCGTGTTAAATTTTCTTTCTCTTGTAAGACCATTATGACCGTGCTGGATTGAAACTGGCTCCTACGAGGCTCCGTAGAGCATTGTCCTTTTGCCAGCATTGCATCCGAAGCTTGACTTCGGAAGCTTCTAAAGTCACTGACAAGGTAAGAATGGGAGAGAGAAGCTTCAGTTGCCTCCAGCACAAGCTTCCTACTTCTGAGACACTTCAGCATCTTGTGCACCTAGAGCATACGCGCATAACCGAAGCAAGCTGGGTGTTCGAAAGACATGCCCTGCTTTTCTCTCTGTCGGTGAACTTATTTCTGCTTATATTAGTGGCTCTTGGCTTTTGGAATCAATGCAAATATTTTCCCGCGCTATTTTTTATTTTTCGATTATTTCTTCATATTTGCCGACACCAAACGAGAAGCTAGAGAGCCTTTGTTTGCCAGAGTGAGCAGGCTCTTATCGCACTTCCCACTTCTGTCACTCCTTCTCGTAAGTGTGACGCAGGAGACAGAGGTCGCTCTTACCTCTTATTAGTGACTGACAAGTATCGGGTAAATGGTGCTGTCCTACTTAAAAGAAATGTTCTTTGGCTAGGTGTTTGGCATTTTGTGAAGCCCAAGAGTAAAGCCCAGATAAAAGCATAGCCGCGAGGCTCGACACTCATTGGTTGACAAGTGGGAGAGGAGGGAAGTGCTTGACGCCGATTGGTTAGAGGGGAGGTCGTGTGACCAGAGGGGTAAGCGAGGAGAAGCTCAAGCACCTGTGTGCCCTGAGGAAGAGGAACTCGAGAGTATGGAAGGCTCCGGAAGATCACCAGGTTTATCCGCCCGATTAGCGGACGTATCGCTTCATTGTACGAACAACTTTCAAGTGTATACATGATAAGCGTTACGCTATCTGATGAAAAGCGTCGTGAACATAGGTGCCTGGCATTTGGAAACTCAGAGTATTGCTAAATATTTGTGACGCTAGGACGTTTCACATATGCAATACAATTGCCTAGCAATCTGCCATAAATTTTAATTTAAAAGCTTTTTAACCTTTCAAATCAATATGAACCAACGCACCCAAACCCAAGTTTTAATCATACTCTAGCTACTAGCTGACATTTGATGATGCACAACTACAGTCTAAGCTCGTTATGACAGACCTTGGTTTTGACCAAGATTTCGGTCTGTTGTAAGAGGAGTATGTTGTATGCAGATATGAAGTTGAGTCCATGGCATGTAGAGGAAAACCAACCGAACTTCACAAATCGGCATGTTATATCCAAATGTCTGTTGTAACCAGGTCTGTTAAAATGAGCATACTACGATGCCTAGCATCTTCAACTGGCTCGTTTAGTATCGTATACTGCCGATGTACTGAAAGTGTTCCCGGAAGCTCCGACAAGAAGGACATTCTAAAGCGAGTGTCGTCGTCGTCACAGCGTCCCAACTCTCAGCGGCCAAAGCTTCCATGGACTGTCAAGCCGCAGAGCGATTTGCAGCAGACCGGGTGTCTGCTGCGTACACTTTTGCCGCTGTGCCACCGCCACAGTGTAAGATACAGTAGAACCTCGATAATTCAATCTCGGTTTATTCGGAATCCCGGATAATTCACAAAATTTCCGCGGTCCTGTGGCTTCTCTTGAAAATATGTTGGGATAATCTGAGCACTCCGCGTGTGCCTACCCGGTTAATTCGCCGATTTGGTCTTCCATGTTCCATTTTTAGTTAATAGGTGGCGTCAGTTGGCATCCAGATTCGGCATCAAAAACAAAGATGGCGCGCGTCTTTGCTGATCCATGCGCTTAGTAGTCCCTTTGTTTTCTTGAGCTTGGCGTTAGCTATGGTGGCTATGGTGTCAGTGATCGGTATTCTTGGCCCCGCGTCGCTGTGGTTCGGGCCGTTACTAAACCGCGTGTAAGGGATTTTGAGAGCGAGGAGACGAGCGACGGCGACATCAGCGAGAGTCAGCGACAAGCGACGGAGATTTCTCACTGTCGCCCGTCGCGTTGCTCCTCGCCTTGGTCGCTCGCTCCCGTTGCTTTCATGCGGTTTGCCTCGTCGCGCGATTGACCAAGCAACAGCGAAGAGGGTCGTCGTCGCTTGTCTCGTCGCTCGCAAAATCGCTTACTTACGACTGGCCGTGGAGTAGGAGGATACCGCTAATGCTAGTGCCAGTATTGTCCCTGGGATTGACGATGAGGCAGAAGAGCTTTGCTCCCGCATTTAGGACAGTGACGGTGAGTTGGTCGGCATAAGTTTCACGGACTACTTAAACATGGAAGAGAATGAGTAAACCTGCTATGCGGATCTTGAAAGCGAAATCACTGAGTGTGACGGCAGAGATTGATGACAATGATGAGCCGCCTCGGGCCCCTGCTCTATGGGAAGTTATACAGTCGCTGAATATCGCATGCAACGGCGGTGATTCTGAGATGTTGCGCCTAGTTAGCCTTCTTAAAAATATGACGATCGCTGCCGCTAATTACAGAACGTGGCAGTCCCATATCGCCGACTACTTCATATTTTCTCGTCGTGACTATGCTCTGTTTCACCTTATGATGTACCGCAGGAAAGGCTACAAGCGCGAGCTCCTTGCTCTAGGGCACATCTCTTCGGCACAAGCTCTCGTGCGTCAAGTGCAGCTCTTAACGCTATGAGCTCGCGCTTCTAGCCTTCTCTGCGGTACAACATAAGGTGAAACGGATTATAGTCGTTTTGAATAAAATGTTTCCTTCAAGATTCAAAGCTTCGCGCACAATTTTTAGTCGTTTTTGGATAATTCGCAAATCCGCTTAATTCGCAAATTTTTCGCAGTTCGACCGACTTCGAATTAACGAGGCTCTACTGTATTCGTGACTCCAGCGAACTATAGGGGGCACGCTGGTCAAACAAAATGGCGGACGAAAGGAGGTTGTTTTCGTTGTTCAACACGCCGACCATCATAAATTTCTTGCACTGCAGCGTGAAATCGGTGTTACATATGAAAGCAAAGCGATTTTTCGACGGTAGAAACTTTCTTCTACTCAGTGCATAGGAATGACACGGCGGAAGTTTAAAATAATTACTGGAAGCAATGTTTGTTTCCATGCTGCCTATGAGAACCAAGCAGTGTTAGCAGACAACAGAGTCGAAACTACCTCCTCTCTTGAGCTTCTTGGCACTGCCGCTACACGGAGTCGATTTCGCTGGAGTCGCCAATACATAGACGTAGACACACAAACAGTGAACATTGTGACGCAATCAACCAGATGGTCCTATCGGCGCGCACCCCAGTAGCCTATTTTGACAGCATCGCAACAAACAAAAATGTGTCCCGTTGCCACAGCACCTCTGCACGTGCACATTCCGCTTGGCGCATCTGCTCTCGCCTTGACAAAAGCCGGCTCGAACACCACAGCAGGGATCTGTCTGCTTCAACGTGTTCATAAAATGGTTCTTACTGCCGCTGAAGCACAAAACTAGGGTCAACGACGAAGCTGCGTCTAGGCAACACGCGTAGCGCAAGTGCCAAGTCTTACGTGATGTGGCACACCCGGAAAACGACCTTAAAGAAAAGCATATCTCCCATAGAGAAGCGTGGGGAACCAGGGGCCCCAATAGGCAACCACTAGCCAATCATTGAAAAGTAACCCGGTGAAGCCGGTTGCAACCGAGGAGAGAAGACTTTATCTGGCAGCTGTGACGCGTGCAGTGTCCATGCCCATATATATATATTGTAACAAATAAAAGTGGGAGATGATTGTGAAACTGAAAATAAACATTTAAAAGGGCGAACTTGCGCCTACACAAAAGTCCCATACAACTTGCATCTGCGATGGAAGGGCCACTGTCCCGAAGCAGCGTGTCACAACTACTCTTATGCCTTGGTACACACGGGAACGTTCTGAACCAAAATGCACGACGACACCTGAGAATGGGCTGGAACTTTCAAGAACAGCCTCGATAGATGAGAGAAGAAAACCAGGTGGAGCGGGGTTCGAACCCCGTTCATACGCATGGCGGGCCTGCGTCGTCCGCTATGCCACGCACGCGGCAATATCTTACATCGTGGCCCTGATTGTGGTAGACAACGGAATGACAAGAGTGAGATGTCACCAGGCGGAAATCGAGGAACGAGAAAAGAGGACACAGTGAACACGGCAGTCGGGCACTCATTCCAGGCACCGTACCCCTACCCAGGGTTGGGAAGTAGAACTTTAAAAAGAACATACTTAAGGGGCAACACCTGCTTCATTTTTGTTTTTGAAAAAACAATGCAGTCCTCATCAGTATTACCCAGGAAGACCACACATCAAATAATAGGACCTAGTTCTGTCGAAATGTTTCTTAAACAATCCGGCAAACTTTGCAACTCGCCAAGTTGCCAAGCGGGCGAATTGAGGCGCAACCAATGCCGCAGTCGAGGCTACGGCGTGGGCATAGCCATCGTTGAGCTAAACGTTCGTCACCATTGCCCCTTTTTGCTCATGTTTACTACTCCGGGCAAACGTAACGGGTGACGTCAGCAACGTTTCCTCTCGGCGCTCAGCAGTGTCCATGCGATTGGCGTAACGCGTCTGGGCAGCGCGCTTCTTGGGAGCCGCCCTGCCGTGGTCCTGCCATTACCACTGTCTCCCGCGTCAGGACCGCCGTCGTTGTCTCACCGTTTGTGATTATTGTCGTTCAAAGTTTCGTTCACACTACGGACACCACGTGCACAGACTTATGCCACAGTGGCGCAGACGTCGCCGAACGTCGTAGACATCAAAACGTGGTGAAGAGTGCAGTGCAGACGACACTTGCACCTGGCAAGCGCCCACCCCAATCCTGCCCGTCGTTGCGTAGAGGATCACAGGACATCTCGTGCCACACTTCTTGGCGGCATGAGGCCAATGTTGCCGGATGGAGCCAAAGTTTCGGTTTCGATATCTGCTCACGTTTAAAATTAGATTTTACAGTATATATCCCTTTTTTTGCGGAGCAAATGACGTAGTGTCTTTTACTACTGCTTTTTAATGCGAAATCACTAATTATCCTGAAATCTTTGAAATTGAGCGGAGCTGCCCTTTAAAGTACTACTTCAATAGGTTTAGAAAATTTGAACTTTACTTGAAGTACATTCTCTGAGCGTGTACTTGTACTTTACTTAAAGCAGGGGTGCGCAACTCAAAAATGACGCGGGCCAAAAATTGTTTATTGGAAACTGCGCGGGCCGCACCTAGTGTGACACGTTACACCTTTTTGCTGCAGACAGGTTTTCAATATCTGGCGTCATCGCACTGGTTGCCGTCTTGAGCACATCTCGCAGTGTCATGTCCGTCATAGAAGATCGAAGACTGTTCTTTTTGAGGGTCATCAGTGAAAACGTCTGCTCACAGACATACGTGCTCCCAAAAAGTGGTGCAAGCTTCAATGCGTGGTCCACAAGGTTTCCGTACTTGCTCCTGTCAAGGCTTCTGTAGAAGTCAAGCAGCTGAGACTCACGATGCATACTCTTCAGTTCTGGCGAGCACTGGAGGTCGATGAGTTCTAGCTGCAGCGTCGGACCTGTGTCTTCCGGTGCGACAAAAAACGGATCGCAGAACAAATCGTAGTTACTCTTCTCACTTTCGAATGCCTTGAATCTTTGCTGAAACTCGGAGAGCAGGTACTCAACCTGTGGAGCGTACGTCGCAGCTACCGTCTTCCGATTTTCGCCGGTGGGAAAGAGCTTCTAGCAGGTTGGAAAGTGAACTATGCTTCCACCCCCAAGCTGCAATTTGAAGAGGCGCAGCTGTCCTTGGAACGCGAAGATTGCGCTCACCATGTCCGAAATGAGATGGTCTTTTCCTTGGAGAGCTATGTTAAGCGTGTTCAGATGGCTTGAAATATCGGTGAGGAATGCCAGATCCCACGACCATTGTTCTTCCTCCAGCTCTGGTATGTGTTTCCCTTCCTCTTGCAAGAAAGCGATGATGTCAGCCTTCAGCGCGACGAAGCGACTCGGAACATTCCCACGGCTTAGCCAGCAAACTTGAGTGTGATACGGAATGTCCATGTGCTCACTCTCCATTTCTTTAAGGTACTCTTGAAATTTCCTGTGCTTCAATCCCCGAGCACGTATAAAGTTGACAACCGAAGTCACGACCTTCATCACATGGTCAACCTTCATCACTTTGGCACAGAGTGCTTCCTGGTGAAGCACACAGTGATATTGCTTCAGTTCTACACCACTGAACGCTTGAAGTAAGGCAATGGCTCCGTTTCTCTTTCCCATCATGGCTGGGGCTCCATCGGTGCAGACACCTGCGAGTTTTTCCCATGATAGCTTGAGCTTCTCGATGACGTCTTTGACCTCCTTGCTGATTTCTTCTCCCGTAGTCCGTCCGTGCATTGAGCAAAGCTCTGCCAGCTCCTGAGTCACTTCGAAGTTTTCATTCACACCACGGATGAAAACAAGCAGCTGTGCTGTGTCTTTGATGTCTGTGCTCTCATCCAAAGCAAGAGAGTAGTAGACAAAATGACTGCAACTCCTCTCCAGCTGTTTTGATAGGTCGTCGGCAATGTCATGCACACGTCGTTGTACTGTCATTCTTGATAGGCTCAGGTTTTGGAAAACCAACTTCTTGTCCGGGCACATCTCCTCAGAAGCAATCATAAGACATTCCTTGATGAAGTTGCCATCAGTAAACGAACGACCTCAACGAGCGATCTGTCGAGATATCTGAAAAGACGCCCGCGTGGCTGCTTCAGATGTGTTCTTTGCTTTCGTAAAAATGCTTTGCTCAGCAAGCAAATTCCGTTTTAAGTCCTCGGACTTTGTTTTTCTCTCCGAATCCGAAAGAGCGCTGAAGTCGCGGGCATGTTTGGTCTCGTAGTGGCGTCGAACGTTGCATTCTTTAGGACGCGAGAGATTCTTGACACACAAGACATAAGCACTTCGATGCGTTCTCAATGAAAAAGTACCTCCATGTCCACTCCTGGTTGAATTTCCGGCCCTCCTGATCGATTTTTCTCTTCTTTGGAAGTGCACTCATATTCCAAGCGTGACACGACTAGCTTTTCTCTATCTGCAGCAAGCTGTCACTGATCATGTCCCAACAGGAGGGGAGAGGGCTGTAGCCTCCGTGGAGAGAGGGAGGAGGAAACGGGATGAAGAAGAACTGGAACAAGGATAGGGGAGGGACGCTGTTAGGGGTCGACGCCAAGTCTCGTTTCTCGGGTAGCATGGCCATCTCGCTGGCGTCCAACCTTTCTCGCGAACAACGTCCGAGCCAGTCAGTCGGGTAAACAGATCGGCAAACTTCACAAGTTTATTTCATAGCGAAATATCAGATCAAAGACGACCGTCTCTCAAACGGTCAGGGTTTTTGTTAAATCTGAGGGAGAGGAGGATTCCGAGGGTGTTGGCTTTCCTGAAGCGACAGACGCTAGTCGGACCAGCCGTGCTCTCTCTCCCAAAGGGGAGCTTAACGACTGGGACTGGAAAGACGAGGATTAACCCCCACACTCGAATTCTACAATGGGGTGGGGAACAGTTCCAAGGTCCGCAAATTGGCCGCTGGATGATCCCTGGATTCTTTCCCAGCAGACAGCTGGAGCCATTCAATTCACCTCACGCCACCGTGACAGATTAGCACCCAGAAGGCCAGAAACACACATTGTCGCATTCCGTCACCTCGTCGCCAGTCGCAGGTAGAGGTCAGAAGGATGACACGTCAGAGGAGCCCTTGGGCGGTGCCTCCCCAGAGGCGACCGTTGCTAGTCAGATCAGCCAGGCCCCAAGCGTTCGGCTAAGCCTGTGCTAATCCATCCCCCAAAGTGGCCATAATGACTGGGAAAATGGTTCGATGAGCTTTCCACACACTCACAAACACAGGGACGCGGGGTCGGGTCATAACAACGCACTGGATGGCTGTACAGGCTTTTGTATTGTTGTTTTCTGTGGGTCTAGTGGAGAGAGAATATTTGAACTGAGGACGCAGAGTTTCCCCCCGGAAAAGAGGACTCTGAGAAAAGTAGGTCAACGGGTTTGAATGCTTTCTGCCAAGTCAACGGCCGCAGTGCATTGAATGACACGGTGAGCGGTTTCTGCGCTCAGCTGGGCCGCGGGCTGCGGGCCACACAAAAAGTGCCCGGGGGCCGCATGCGGCCCGCAGGCCGTATGTTGTGCACCCTTGACTTAAAGCATTCTTTCTCATATTTTCCAAGGAAAGTATATCTCCCGGCTTCAAAGTACATTCCTCAAATTTGGCCTTGTCAAATTTGTATCATAAAATGATGCTTTGTCAACTTTCTGCTCTCACCGGAAACGTTAGCAGACGACACATCACTCCGTTTGTACTGGTGCAGCTTTCCTGCAGCATTTCAAACTCTCGCTTCTTCTCTGACACTCAGCACAAGCGCGGAGGTAAAAAATATAGACACTCCTCCACTAGGGGATTGCTTGCGGAAGCTATGGGGCCAACGTCGTGCCCTCTCCCAGCATGTTTAACCTCCTTGGGTGCAAGCCAATGCAAGCAACGGAAAATTCAGAAGTGGGAGGGACTTTCGAATTTGGCACCAATTCCGAAAAGAACTACTCTGTGGCCACTTGACTTCATCCAATATTTGCCGCCGTTTCCGAAAATAATCAGTGCACCGCCGATTACCTCTAAATCAATGCATGCCACGTTCAAAAAAAAAAAAAAAATGTATAGGGAAATGGATGAGCATTGTGAAAGATTGCGTTAAAAATTGCTCATAACTTATTTTTAAAGTATTTTGTATATATAATACCTTACTCCAAGTACATTGAGCATGGTGTACTTACTACTTCATTTGAAGTACATAACCTCTCAACTTTACTCAACACTGCCCCTACCAATACGAAAAGGTGAGCAGCCCGGCTACATGCCAGGCCCACCCGTCGGGACGGCAAATGTGCAAACCGCCACCCAAGGAAGAAGCAGCATGGTCGACAGCCGTAAGAGAAAGAGAGGCCTCGTCTCCCTCACCTTGACCATGTAGTTGTGCCAGGACTTGTTCACGTCGGGGAGGTTGTTCTTCTTGGTCCACCCGGGGTGCTTCGCCTTCCTTCACAGCTTCCTGCAGCAGAAATATGCTTTCGTAGGCGGCTGCGCGACCCGTCGTCTGTTTCGTCGCTTCCGACTTGTTCAAGCCACCTTTCTCCGTAGCACCTCTCAGTTTGTGTGTTCCTTTGCTGCAACTATAAGCTAAGCTTAGAGCATGGGATCTCAAACTGGGTTCCTAGGAACCCGGGAGGTCCCCAGAGCACCATCGGGGTTTCCCCGAACTCCCAAATTTCCTCCGGCGTCCCTGTCCCTAGCTGAGGTGTTCTTCCAGTTTTAAAGGGCAACTCCGCTTCATTTTTGATATTTAGAAAACTATGCAGCCCTCTTCAGTATCATATAGGAAGACCCCATGTCAAAATATTACGATCTAATTCCGTCTATATATTTAATAAACTGGCCAGCAAACTTTCAAATGAGCCAAGTCGCCGAAATCTGCCAACTCTAGCGTGCGACGCGAGGCGCAATCGTCAGCGCAGTCAATGCGACGGAGTTGGAGCGGCCAACGTTGACCCACTACGTCAGAGGCATGACTACGTCATTCTCACGTTTTGTTTGTTTTTACTTCTTAGAGCGAAATTGAACGATGACGTCATGAGTTTCTCCTCCCGGTGTTGGCTCAACGGCGTCCACGTGATCACCGTAACGCGGATGTGCTAGTTTGCGCTGCCCTGCGCGCTTATCGGTCTGTTTCTCCGCTCCCCTTCTCCTCTTTCGTCTTCTCCCCTTCCCCCTCTCCCCCGGGCCACCACCGTCCACGCCATGCGAAGCGACCTGCCCACGTCGCGTGTTCTGTCCCTCGCCCCCACGAACGTCACAAGACCACGTGGTTCGACGTGACGTGGCCATGACTCTGTCGACACAAGACCAATGTTGCCTGACGCAACCGAAGTTTCGGTTTCGGTATCAGCTGATGTTTAAATTAAGATTACACAAATAATACTCCACATTTCGCGAATCCAAAGACGTAGAGCTGTTTAGTAGTGCTTTGTGAAATGGAATCACATGTAAACCTATATTTTTCGGAATTGAGCGGAGTTGCCCTTTAAAGGGGGACACTACCCAAAAAAGTGAATGTTTAACCACTTGTCTGATTTAAATGACATTTACAGGGCTTGTTTCTGTTAATGTTGAGAAGATTTGTGCCAATGTTTGTTAGCCTGGGTAAAATACAAAAAAAAAATTGCAATGTTCAAAGATGAAAGTGGGCGTGTTTGCGTAGGAAAACTATTGTTTTGAAATTACTTATAAATTTGTCGTTTTCATGTGTTATATTGCTTTAGGACAATTCAGAGCAGATAGCTATGAAGCTATATTTCTATATTATACCATCTTTCATGACAAAAAAGCCACATAAACACAAATACTGTTTTCTAGATTTGCATCCTTTGTCCAAAATTTTAGTTCTTGAGCATGAAAACTGACAAAAATAAAAATACACGCTCATTGCTACTATCTTCCCCTTAAAATTTCACCCCAGAAAGACTCACAAAAATTAATCCAAGTTACGTAATAACCAAACGATAGTTTTCCTAAAGTGAAATTTATGCCAAAAAGCGCAACGAAGAAAAACGTCTTCAAACTGCTCCAACCTCTACCTTCTCTTTAGCATCGGTGGACCGAAAAATAATTATAAAAATTAACCATGCAGTGTAAACTAATGAAACTTTCTGGTAAAACTCTCCACATGTTGGTGGATAAGTATGACATTTTTAAAATCAACATTTTTTTGCAGAAATTGTTTTTTTCTGGGTAGCCGCTTTGTGATCCATAGCAAAGGGCCAAACACTCTCCCTAGAATGTTCATTATTGTGAATGTCTGTTGGCTGCTGCATCACATTAATGCATCAATACCAAGACCAGGATGTCTTGGCATTGATGCTTTAATCCCAAGACACTGGCTATTACTTCCTTGAGATTGAACAGCCTGAGAACCCCTAGCTTAGAGTAACGACAATCCATTCCCCCGACTGTCTTGCGGGTGCCACCACTTTGTTGCCTAGTACCATGCCTCGGCAAACCTCACTCATGAGGGCCCTCACTCACCCTCATCTTCACAGGTGAGATGAGGGTGAGTGAGTTTCTGAACCAGAAAAATTCATGAGTGTGAGGGTGAGTGAGGGCCGTGAGGGCAGTGAGTGCGTGAGGGGTGTGAGGGCCATGAGTGCGTGAAGGGTATGAGGGCCGTGAGGGCGGTGAGTGCGTGAGGGGCGTGAGGGCGGTGAGTGCGTGAGGTCTTCTTCAGACGAAGCAACTTTCTCGGCATTTTCGTTGTTGCTGGCAGGTTGTTTCCTAGCGTTCCGTAGATCGACACGAATTGCTGAGATCGGGTCCGGCTCGAAACAAGCGAGCTACTCGGAGCAATTTGAAGACGTTTTAAGAGGCTGCATCCAATCAGGGACGCAATATTTTCACGTGTACCTTGTGCCGGTGATGACGACAACAAAAGACTTGGTTCTGGTTTGAAATTGATCGCTTTTGGAAATAAACTGTTTCAGAAAGATGCATTAGTATTCAAAACGAGATTTAAATGCATAAAAACACGTTTATAGCGCATAATTGTGTATCTAAATAGTGCAAGAAAAATGAAATTTCATGATGATGATGATGGCAAATTGCAGCAATTGGGTGCTGCGTGTGAACGCGGGCGGCCCGTGTTGCTGGTGTTGCGACGTCAAGTTTCTGGGCGAAATTGCGTGCGTGAGGGCCGTGAGTGCGTGAGGGGCGTGAGGTTTAGTGAGGGTGAGTGAAGGGCTGAAGGTGAGTGACTGTGAGGATGAGGGTGAGTGAGAGGCTAAAGGTGAGTGTGGTTGTGAGGGTGAGGGTGAGTGAGGGGCTTAGGTGAGTGCGGCTGTGAGGGTGAGGGTGAGTGAGGGCGACCTAAAATGCCGACCTCTGCCTAGTACACAGCGGGTGCAGTCGGCGATATAGTTACAATTAGGAAATATGACTTCCAGAGGTTTAGATGCGGTGTCACGAAGTGCGGGCAATACCATTTTGTCAAAGAACGTTCTAACATTCCTGCAGCTTTAAACTCGTCAAACACAAAGTTAGGGCCGAAGTTTACCGATTGGAATATCCTAACAATGACTTTGCGCTTTTTTCCCCGGCATCCAATCGGCGCACTCCGCAATCTTTCGACTCAAACTTTGTGTTTGACGAGTTTAGGGCCCCAGAAGGATCGAAAAAAATTTCTTGCAAGTTTGGATAAAGCTTTGAATAACTAGTAACAATAATGTAAAGCAACAAGGCGGTTTAAGTGTCCTTAATTTGAAGCGCAGCTTAGTTAGCGGCTCTAACTACGGTATATCCTCACTACAACAGATCATGTTACAGCAGACATTCGCTTACAACATACCGATTTGTGAAGTTTGGTTGGTCTTCCTATTTGTGCTAGTATTAAACAAACTTCACTTATCACAGATCCTGTTAAAACATATATTCTTTAATAATAGACTACGGTACTATATAGGGAGTTTCTAGGTAGTTCACCACTCAGTTACAACGGACTCTTCAACGGCAGTCATTGTTTTAGGCATACGCAGCTTTGGTTCTGTTTCAGTGGCATCGCTTTAGTGAACTGCTGCCATCGCGCTCGGCACATTGTGAGCCTCGTATGATTCGAAGTGCGCAGTGCTGACGATTGTTGGAACAGCTCAATAAAAAATCACTACCTTTTAAAGTCTGGAAGTTTCAATAAACCAGTTCTTTTCTAATATCCCCTCACATTTTTGTCAGTCTCACTTTGTTAGAAAAGACTCCAGTCACAATCCAACATAAAGTCTACAGTAAGAGTATCTGTGTTCAGCATACTCTTTTTACAAAAGACCAAATTCTTCATTACTATCAGGGTCTGTTATGAGTTTACACTATACAACACCGAGAGGCAAAAATGCTCTGAATCCACACCCATCCATTAGGTTCTCCAAGCAATCTGATTGGATGACTCCTAATGTCGGCTGCGCATCTATGGTGCTTCAATTTATCCTTAGGAAACCCTTTCGCACGGCGCAATGAAAAGATTCCAGATCAAGGAAGCTAAGGTACGTGATGCAGCTGAGAAGAAAAATGCTTGCCTTGCTAGCCAGCATGTAGGTGGGCACAATGTCGATGCCTTGCTCCTCGAGGAACTGCTTGCACTGCATCGAGATGAAGTCACCAGCCAGGGGAGACTTCACCACAGCTGGAGGAGAGGTGACGACAGAGACAACCTTACGTTACGCAGACCTTCAGGGTGCACTTCACAATACATCGGCCCTTTGAGGGAACCGGATACCATATTTTCCCGTATACATATAAGTCACGTTTCTTTTCCTCCAAAATTTCTGTCGGTGCATCTTGTACAACGGTGTGACTGATACGCGTTGCTTTCTATAAATATGGACCTTAACTGCGCAAATTTGCCACGGCGGGTGTATCTTTCGTTTGATCCATTGACAAGAATACTGAAACTCGCTTCTGCTTGTGCGTATATTGTGATCACAATGCACATATGCAGGCTTATCAATGAAGTTTCACGTTGCCGACTATGGAAATATATAAGTGACACTTACGCAAAGGTGCGACATAAGTACCAACTTTTATGTGAAAACGGCTGTTGACAGGGCGGTGCAACTCAGACTGTAAAATATGATACACCGATCATGATGTAGAAAACCCGAGACTGTGGTAAAAGCAGGGAAACTTGGTCGAAGAAGAAAGACAGGGGAAACGTTGAGACGTTCGTTTCCCCTGTCTTTCTTCTTCGACCAAGTTTCCCTGCTTTTACCACAGTCTCGGGTTTTCTACATCATGATCAATATCCACCAGCTCGCCTGCGCACTCACTGTTTTTTCAATGATACACCGGTTTGTTAACAGATCGCGATGTAATCTAGTATGAACATGCGACTGGGGAGAGCATTTGTTTTAGTAAACTATATCGAAGGATTAGTTAATCCAAGTAAAAAATTAAGAAGAGAAACAATGTTGTTTCCTTATCAGCTAAGCCTAGCCCGCATGAAACCGTCAAAAGGCATGGCAAGTCACGGCAGTGTACAGGTCTGCAAAACGAAAGAGATAAAACAAGAGCAAACTTGAAATTTTGTTTCCTTTTCTTTCCACTTGTTTTTCTGCCGTAATAAATGTCACGATGCCCCACAATGCTATTTCATGATTTCTCAAAAAAAAAAAAAAGAGGCATCAATGACCCTTAGTTTATAAACAAAGATGTAAACCAAGGTAAGCTCATATTTCAAAAATTTGCAATTGACCCCAAAAGTGATGACGTCACAGCAAGGCGTCTGGGTCCAAACAAACCGTTGCTAAGGACGTTGCTATGGACTAATGCATGGAGACTCCACATGAGGCTAGATTTTTGCTTACAAGTAAGTAAATAATTTTTTGTAAGCAACCTAACTTCTTAATATCTAATTACGAAGATGTTCTTGTCGTCTCAGTGTCGTATTGCAATGATAAAAGCCATTTCTGAAGTATTACACACCGCTTTGCTTTGGTAGCAGACGGGCCGATAGATTTGCTGGCCTCTGTTGCAGCGGGCGTCTTCATTGAAATGCGTCGGTAAACAAGCGACAAAAACAAGTGCATCACCATGGCCCTAGAGGCCTCCACAATGTGCGTTTTTTTTTTTTTTTTTTTTTTTCTGGGAAGAACTTAGCTGAGTTACGAGGGGTGAAAATGCAGTAAAATCAAACCACGTCATGCATATCAGTTACGACGACGACCTGAAGTGCATTACCGGCGTAGTGCAGGCCAGCATGAGAAACAAATCGTACGCCGTCGAGGTAAGTCGTTTGTTATTATTATTATTGGGGTTGTCAGGTTAATAAAGAATTGCATGTCTATCGAAATTTCGCAGTATTTTGCTTCCCCCCCCCCCCCCCCCCCCCTTGGTATACATCAAATTCCGTGGATGTGCTCTTTTGGTGAAGATCTCTATCGAACCCGCGATGCGAGTACAATCTGTAATGAACTCACCTTATGTTTTTTTATCCAGTTCTTTCGCGCTTTGGGGTCTTGCGGAAATCTGAAGAAACTGCAAGGGTCTTTCACCACGCGATGGTTACAGCCAGGTATACGAAGCACCCTCGCATAGCGCGAGTCCACAAACAAAATTTATGATTTTTCTCACGGATGCAATGCGATCTTTTAGCAGACGATCATCTCGATCGACGTCCGGGCTTTCGATAAACCATATTTTGCATCGCACCCCACTATGAATTCTTATAAGTGTCTGAAACTCATTATATTTCAAACAAACGCGATGTCAGAATATCGTCTTTATTCACACGATTCAAACGACGGTCCCGGTTTGGCCGGCAGACGGCATACTTCTTGCATTCGTCGTCTGCTGCAGGCATCTTGAGGACCGGAAGTTGCAGTCGTAAATATTTCAGAGACGAGTGATTACCGGCACACTTCTGTCGAAACATATATGACATTCAAGCTTTCTACATCTGTGATTTTTAGAAGTTTAAATCCTACTCCTGATTTTTGAACGGTCGGGTTTTCGTAGCGAAACCGAGCCACATGTATTCGTCCATAACAATGACCCTAGCAACGGTTTGTTTGGACCCATGACGTCACACTTACGGAGTCAATAACGAATGCAGCAACCACAGTACACCTCTGTAGTAATTCAACAGATTATGAAAGACCCGAACAATCCCTTCAAAGGACCAGTGCACCATTTGGTTTACAGTAACTAACAAGGCAAGAACAAGGGCGAGCTTCAATTGTCCCGCCCCAAGCGGCATTTTTCTACCTTTGACAATGCTTCAATGCCTCGAGCACTTCGAGCGCACATGCTCTTTTTTACGAGCAAACATAGCAAAGTCGACGGCCCATTTATAATGCCTCGTAAATGAATGAAGACAACCCCCCAATCAAATTTTCCCCGTAGAATTGCAGTGTTTACAAAGAAAAACAAAGCGAAAGGTTTCTTTCGAGAGGTGCGAGGATAGTCACCCTGAGTGAGGACGTATCCGTCATGGACCGGGATGGCGGACGTCTGGCTGGCCCCGCTGTCCACCACGATGCCCGTCGACCGGCCGTTGGCGAAGGCCGCCAGCACGGCATTCTTCACCAGGAAGAAGGCCGGCACCCCATACTTCTCAAACATGATCTCCGTGATCTTCTCCCGCTTGGTGCGTGCGTTCCACTGAAAGCAACAAAGGAAGGGCAAAACAAACTAAGGACAGACATTATGCTTCCCCTTGGAGTCCGGACTACAGGGTTGTAGAGTGCCCACTCTCAAAATCCCAATCAAACACCCAGCCCCGACGGTTTGTAGCATCGGCTTCGTTCTAACCTTTAATTAAATTAAGTATAGGTATATGAGTAACCGAAAATTAGTATAGGGCAGTCCAAACAGGATACAGCAAATGTGGTCATGGTAAAAAAAAAGCATACAGTACTCTAAAAAAACACGGAAGCTGTGACGCTCTCCTTTATTTTTAGTTTGGAAATTGACCACGCAAACAGCACGACATTCCTCCTTGCCTCTTCACTGTCGTCTCCTCCCCTTTCTTGTTTACGCGAGGTGTGGGACCAAAATTGAGCGGTCCTTCGTTAATCCGCAGTACAATCGCAGAGATAGCTGTGACACGTCACGTCACGTCACGTCTTTCTTGTTCCGGAGCGCGTGAAAGCGCATCTCCTGGCACAAGCTCTTGGCATTGACAGTGCTACAACAGCATTTTGCTATTGGCTACAGTCGCCAACCGATTTTTCGGACTCCGATAATTCGGACTAGCTCGATAATTCGGACCTAAAGGAGGAACCATGACTTACTCCATAGAAATAGTGTATATTCACGACCAATGTTTCGGACAGCTTGAAGTCTGAAAGTTCGATTATTCGGACAAAATCGTCGCGAGCGATCAGCAGAAAACACCATTGAGGAGCGGCCATTTTGAATTCTATGTTGGCTACGAATGGATTTGCTTGGTTTGGCAGAGCGATTTGAGTACTCCTGAGTTCTACCGCTAGGTGACGCTATGCTAGCCCTTTTTTTCCATTTAGCTGCACGTCATCATCATCATTATTATCATTTTGCTTTGTTTCCATTCACTTTCGCGTCGCCATTTTGTGCTCGTGGATTTGCGCCTCGCATCTCATCTCGTTCCCCGCATCAGCATAAAATGAGACTTTGATGACGACTACCGCCCGCAGCCATTGACAGCGGACGTTTTGAACGCATTAACATTGCTGTTGAATGTGTACGACGAGAACACGACGCTCGCGCAAATGCAAGCAGACATCATCGCGAGCAGGCGTAACATGAAGCAAGTCACTATTGAAGGCTTTTTAAAGCCTGCTAGGGAGTAATAAAGGCAAGTTTTTTGATTATTCGGACCATTTCGGGGGTACCCTCCAAGTCCGAATAATCGGTCGGCGACTGTATTTTTCTTTTTTTCCACAGAGTGCGTGAAGTGGGCATTGGGTACTGCAGAAACCCCGAGTATAGAGAGGGTTGTTAATGCTGTGGCATAGCTCGGTAGTAACGCCTCCGCTTCGATTCCCCCGGGCGGTGGGCAATCATTTTCCAACAACAACAATTACAACTACACCATCAACAACGGGTGTCATTTCCGGTGGTGGAAAGAGCCCATAACAGCTATCGCTGTAAAAGAAAGAGAATGGGTAGTTACCGCTGCTTCGGACATGAGCACAGGGTGGAGGTGTGGCTCAGACTTGATGTGGCGGCTGTACGTGTAGTCCAACAGCTTTTCAAACAGGTCCCAGTCGTCCACTGCGGGACAGAAAAAGACATTGGAAAAGACCACGACAATCACCTAGCTCCAAAGCTCGAGCGTTGCCTAAAGACACAAACAATAAGCTAACAAGCGAGGGCCAGACATCGACGGAAACAAGGAGCTAAACACTTCGGTCGTCGAGCATCTTGGCGCACCATGTTATGACGTTCCTCTAAACTTCCCAAAATAAACTTGCCCCGAAAAAAAAAAAAAAAAAAGAAACAGCCGAATTTCGGCTGGCTTAGACATTTCATCAAATGCAACGAAGGTGCAGTAGAAACTGATGGAGCCTTTAATGAGCAGCACTCGCTATTGTGGCAAAAAATATGCCTTGTGACACGTGGCAGAGGAATTGTGAATGTATAAGGGATGTCTTTCCTCCTTCATTTTCGGGTGCATCGCATCATTTTCTCTGAAATGCCGTCGCGTGTGCGGTCTGACCGTGAAATGCTTACACGCCCACTTTAGCCCCTGACAAGAGGAGAACGCCAGAGAGGAGCGCCTCAGCTGTCCCGCCTCCAGCACGACCTTCTTAGCCCCGACAATGTTTCAAGATTTCGTGCACCTCGAGTATGTGCGTGCAGCCAAAGCACAGCGGAAGGCATGGAGCACGTCGGGGCACTCAAAAGACACGCACTGCCGTTATCATTCTGTCAGTGACTTTAGCAGGGGTGGGACAGATCAAACTTGTATTGGAAAAATGGTGGAAGCAGAAAAATATGAATTTTGGTGCAGATTAGAAGCGGAAAATTTCCCAGTTTGAAGCAACTCAGGCGCAGAAAATCTGCCTTTTGGAGCACTGAGGATAAAAAAAAACTTTTTTTGAGCACCTAACGAGCAACAGTGACATTAGTTTAAGAAAGCGTCTTAGCCAGTTGTATGACGAGCTACAATTCGAGTAAACCGGGTTCACACTACCAGTGTTGGAAAGTATTAAATACGTAATTTTACTGCGAGATAGCTAAAATTGCAAGCACAAAGATATTTTATTTTAGGAACAAGTTTTGATTAAAAATGGAGGGGTACGACGCGGGAACATTAATGCCACAATATAGCATGTACGCAACGTTGGCATGTACGATGTATGATGCAATGGTGCGACGGCTAGGATGTATGGATGTATCGGGATGTATACATCAAATCCATCGGATGGATGGATGAATGGACAGATAGGGCCGAAGTAAGAAATCGGGTGGCGGCAGCTTGTGCCACCTGGCAATGAAATAACCAAGGTTATTAACTGAGCTTTCCCTTTCTGCTAAATCTAGCGTCACCGTCATCTTTGGCACAGTGTGGCGCAATTTTGGTTGATTTCACACCTTTTGGCGTCGCCGGGTGCGGCAAATTGAGAAAATATAAAAATGGCACAATTGGCGCAGCTGTCCCACCCCTGCTATAGTTCTGTGCACCATGAAAGAGTCTCAGCGCTAGAGAGACAGCAAGACATGAAAGAATATCGGTAACTGAGCTGCTCTACATTGCTGACATTCTCTCTATTGTTTAATGAAAAGCCCACAATGGGAGAGGATGTAAACAGTGAGAGAAAATCAAAACACAGAAAGAGCGTTGGCAATGTAGTAGCTCCCACTTGCCGACACTTCTTCCCATAAGACGACGTCATAGCAGGCCATGGAGAATGTCGACCATGGGAGAGTGCCAAACACGAAGAGTGTCAGCAACACGGTTTCTCCGAGACGCTGACACTCTGTCCACGGCCCTGCTTGCTACGGCCAGGCCAATGCGAGCAAAGAATTTCCGTGGAGGATTCCTATGTAAAGCCATCACTTTGAAACATGGGAAGAGTCGAAGGCCCCTACCCATGCCGTCCTTGAGGAAAGTGGACATGTCCATGTTGGCTCGTGCCACGTGGATGCTCGTCGTGTCCAGGAAGTACTTCTTCTGGGACTGGGGCGTGGCAGCACCCAACTCCTTCGAGTCGGCCTCGGGCCCATCTCCGATCAGCTCCTCAATCACACCCACCGCACTGGGGATCTCCGCCTGGATGGAGAAGGCCAATCAGTCAGCAACGAATCGGTCACCAATAAATTTATCAGCAACTAACTAGTCAGTGATAACCGATCGGTCAGCAACAAATTTGTCGGCAATGGATTGGTCAGCGGTGACCAGTGACCAATGAGTCGGCAACAGATAGGTCAGCAACGAATCAGTCAGCGACAACTGATCGGTCAGCAACGGATTCATCAGCAGTTGATCGGTCAGCAACGGATGAGTCAGCAACTGACTATACTCGTGGATAACTTTCTGTGACTATGCAGTCAAAGCTATGGGTGCATAAGTGCTCGCGCAACTTGAGCACCTATCAAAGCCGTTTGCGTGCACTCTTCACTAGTTATGAAATATCACAAAAAGTCCTCCGCGAGCATAGCCACTGATAACCAATTTGGTCAGCAATGATTGGTCAGCAACAATTGCTCAGCCATGAATCGGTCAGTGACAGCCAATCAGTCAGAGACAGATCAGTCAGAGAAAGATCAGTCAGTGTTAGAAATTAATCTTCAGGTGTGGTATGCCTATTCCGCCCTTCAAGATACTATGTGGCAAGGTCCAAAAGTGCGCTTAATTCTCCGGAAAAAATATGGGTAGCCCGATATTTCTTTTTCCTTTGAAAGATAGCTTATTCAGAACATTTCAACGTAATTTCCATCAATGTCAATGTGTTCCTCCATACTAGCGGTTCTCAAACCGTAGTCCGTGGACCCCTAGGGGTCCTCGAGGGAGTTCATGGGAGCCCCCAAATGGCCTTGAGTAGGTCAGGGGGTCCACGACGGCCAAAAGTTTGAGAATCGTTGCTCCATACAATAAATCTACCAAGGTTCGATAGTTTGTGGCATCCCTAGTCCTGACAAAGTTCCAGGAACAGCTCAATAACCAATGTAGAACAAGTTTTGCGAGCGCTATAAAGACTGTATATCGTCCAAAGAAATGTGTCAACTTTAGAGGTGATGACATCAAAAAATAAAAACAAATAACGATTTAACTTTAAAAAAAAAGGAAATGACCAGGGCAGTTATATTATTTCTGCGGAATTAGACAAATTTTTGGATAGAACACCGCCGAGTTCAAATCCCACATCCTCCGGATTCGTTGGGGACAGGGCATCTGAACTGACCAGAAAGCCGGCACCACACCGCACACTACTTTGGATTCGGGGGTGTTCTTCTGGGGTTTGTTTGTTCAGTGTTTTTCAGTGTTGATGTTTGGCGTCGGACGAAAAAGTGGCTTTTATCGGGGCTCAATGTAGAAAAGAACGGGATACGAGCACTAGATTCCCCAACACCCGAAGAATGTGCACATGACCCGAACACTTAGAAAACGTCCCAGTACCAATAAGAAAAGATAATAAGAGATGCGATATGGCTCCTGAAGAAAGAAGGAGCCTCGTGGACAGTTCAGTGGGAGCCATGTACAGACGAAAACTTTTTCCTGTGAAGCTCGGGTTTTTCGTTCAAGGGCAGCTCCAATTTGCGTTTTTTTTGGTTTTCCCAGGCATTGACAAAAATCAGTTTGGGGGTTACTTTTCGGGGTCTAGCGGCATCTGCCAAAAACACGGAACCCTATTTATGGCCTGCTGCAAAAGAATGGTTCAATCGCATCGGCGGTTTCGAGCAAGAAGTTCCCTCACGCACCTTTGGAGAATCTTCGCCCGCGTAGCCGGCCCGCACGGAGTAATGGCCGAGGTCAAACACCAGCGCTCCGACCTCATCTAGAAAAACGAGACACAAGGCACCACAATTGAGCGTCACCATTAGAATGTCATGGTGCTCTAGCCCTGGCCGAGATGTTTTGAGATGGGCGATTCCAATGCGTCCATCGGTTGTCCTTGTTGCCGTGGCAACAAGGACAGTCATTTAAAAATGCTGCCCTCCACTCCCAAGAGAAAAGCTAAAAACGAAACAGGACGCGAGTGGAGTACACTAAAGACACTATGGTCGCCGACAGGGTCAGAACGGAAGGAAGGAGCTTCGGTTGTCCCGCCTCCAGTAAGAGCTTCCTACCTTCGCTGACGCTTCGGCCTCTCGTGCACCTCGAGCATGCGCACTCAGTGAAAGCACTGCGGAAGGCACGAAGCATGCAATGGGGGCTGGGCATTCGAAAGACGTGCCTTATCGTTCTCATTCTGTCAGCGACTATACATTTTTTTGGTGCATCACCTACCCGTTCAGACTGAATTCAGATGTTTAATTTACTTATTTATGCATTGATAATGCCAGCCCTTAATAGGGCTTTTACAGGAGTGGGCGAGCACAAAAACAAAAGAACAATCATAGGCACACACATTTGTACGAGGTGACACGAAAGAATGCTAGCACAAAATAGGACTTAAACAATGCTTACACTAACTTGAGCAAATGGGATAGTCACATTGAGACTGATTTAGCCTACAGTCATACAGCACTTTTGTAGCAACACCAAAAATAGATTTAAGCACTTGGATAGGACATACGTAAATTCACAAAATAAGCTTTTCTCGAAAAAGAAAAAATTTGTTAGGGCAATACTAACATCACGGGACTCATTTTCAGTTAGGAGCGATTCCAAAGTATGCTGCTATGTCGAGACATCCACCCAGAAATAGAAGCATGCTTCAGAATCGTTTAAACGAGTCTCGCGACAAAAATATTGTGCTACAAATTCTTTTCTATCAAGGAAAGTTTGTTTTGTCACGTACAAGTCCTTTCGAGGCACCTGTCCCATCCAAGGTCTCGAAAAGGCTCATAGCGTTGCGTCGCCCAATAATGTTGGTTATCGTTCACCTAATAGGAGAGCATAGTTTCTTGAGTGAGAATAAATATAGGATGGCTACAATGCATCTCATGCCATAAAACGAGCAGGAAAAAATCAGCGTGTGCACATATAAAGTTCAAACTTTCACCCAACGTGCATGGAGATTGTCGGTTCTACCTTGCGAAATTTCAAGGCGTAGTTCTCTTCCCATAAGAAATGAAACCAACAAAGCTGCCAAAGTCAACGGCGGTCGCGTTCACAGACAACCGAGTTAGGGACAAATGTGACTCGCGGCACCATCTCCCAAGAGACGCAGCTAGCAGACAACGGAGTGCGTTGTCTGCTCGCTGCGCCTATCGGGAGATGGCGCCACAAGTTACATTTGTTGCTAACTCAATCGTCTGAAAACACGTCCATAGGTTGACTTTGACAGCTTTCTCGGTCTCATTTCTTATGGAAAGACAACTGTGCCTTGAAATTTCACAAGGCAAAAACCGGCCACCTCAATGCACATTTGGTGAAAGTTTGAGGTTTTCATGTTCATGCGCTGATTTTTCCGGCTTGTTTTACAGCGCAAGATCCGCTGTAGCCACCCTATATTACAGGGGTGGCCAGCCTGACCCAGCCTAAGAGCCGCAAAACAAAACCACAAAACTTCCAAGAGCCGCATGGAAGAGGAAAGGCAGAAAAAAGGGGGGAGGGGGCAAACTTTTGTCTAGAGCAATAAACGAAATTCAAACTACTTTCAATCTATCCGAGTCAAAAGCAGTCCAACCGTATGTAAGGTAGCTGTAGCACAAGACTACCCAAACTGTAATCTGTCTTTCGATTTAAAACCTGTTCCATTTCTCTTTTTGGGGAAGAGCTCGTGCGACCGGGAGGAAGGCGGGGTAGTGGGGTGGGGGGGTAGGTAGTGGAGGGAGCCACGAGCCGCACTTTAACACGTGAAGAGTCGCAGCTTGGCCAGCCCTGCTATATTAGCATCATCATTAGTGCCACACGATCAACCAAGACCTTCCCATCTTAGCATGCACACGAAATTAAAAACAAGACCGTCGACTCGCCCTTGCTACCTGCTTATATAACTAAAGGCTGGTTCATACATTTGCGTTTGAGTGTGGACGACTGCGTTATGACTGCTTGGGACAGCCTGCGACGATGGGGTCACTACGGCAACCAATGTCTGCGCAACGCATCATAGTGGAACGACCCGTAATGAAGTCGGTTGCACCATGATGCCTGGAACGCGGCTTTGACAGGTGCGTTTAGTGTCCCGACCCGCTCATGTGTCGAAGCGATGTGGCAACAGTGACTTCACAGAAGCCGGCTTCTCGTGTTATCCTATGTCGAAATCCTGGCGGCTGGTGCTAGAAGTCCTGGCAAAAAGCATGAGCGAATGCGAGCGTCGCTGTCATTGCAGGATCCCAGCTCCTGGCGTCGAAAGCTTCCGTGGACTGTCAAGCTGGAAAGCGACCCGCAGCGGAACAGGGGTCTGCCACTTCCACCACCGCTGCTGCTCCGACACCGCCAGGATCGCGACCGGCGACAACGTGACACTTATATGACATCATCGGGCATAAATAGAGGGACCGATTTTTAGGACGGTGTAAACACACCAGTCACAGACGCGTCACAGGTACCATAGTCGCACTCGTACGGAAGCCTCTGAATGGCTGGAGTGGACTCCTTTCGCGCACGTTAGAGACCGAGAGGCCTTGGTGGTGCGGGCGACTGTTACTTGGACTGCGAATCCTACTGCGAATACAACAGAAAACATATTACACAAAATCCTGCTTACGATCAGAGCACTACGATCACGAGAAACAGTTAGCTCCTGTAACCCGCAATTTTGTTTCAGAAAGCGCCGGTTCGCGAGGCTTGGGCTGCAGGGAACGCGCGGGCAGCACTACGGGCGCTGGCACGAGCCTCTCGCTTGAAAACCTGCTGTGGTCGCTCGTGGGTTCTTGGAAAGCGAACAGGTTTATCATTTCATAAATCTAGAACCAGGATTTCTGGAAAAAAAAAGGTAAATAAAGCTCGATGCTTGGAAGCCGGTACGACACACGCGCGGCCAAGTGGACGCTGTGTCTGGCGGTTCACAGAAAACTGAACCTAATACGGGAACTGCAGGCTGGCTTCGTCAACTCACCTCCACCGTAGACGCCACCACTCATGGCTTTCTTATGTTGTTGTTTTTCAATTCGTGTTAAATCGTGAACGTCGGCACACCCTCCAAGAGAGAGTTCAAGCTCCTCGCTCCACGCAACGTGAAACAACAGTGAAAGCTTCAATCGCGTCACGCTAGATGGCGAAACAGTTTGTTATATCGATGACCCTCCTGTAAACGTAGATGTGTTGTAAACTACGTTCTCTTCTTCACTTGTCTCTGTCCCTTCTACTTTTAAGTTTCCTTTTTCTACCCCAGTCTCGGGTTAAGTTCCAAAATGGTAAAAACATGGATCTTTATTTTGAACACAAATATACATACATTTTGTCATTTTCCATCATTATGAAGCATATTTAGTAGGGGTGTCGCGAACCGGCCGAGGTTCGAGGTCGACCAGGTTCGACTTTTTCGAACCTTTAGTGAAAAGTTCGGCGAACCTTCTAATGAGGTTCGACTGGTGTGCGCATGCGCGACAGGCTGGCCAGTTGGCTTCGGATTGGATGGCGATGGCTAATTGATGAATTAAGGGCACCGCTGATTGGTTATTTCAGTTAATACAGTACAAAAAAATTAATTTAGTAACTTGTTTATTGATTAAAATTGGTTTCTTTTAATTGCAACTGTTCAGAAAATAAAATAATCATTTTGCATAAAAAAAAATTATCCAAACCTAGACATGCTTGTATCAAGGTGTGGCCACACTGTCCACGAAGTTACTAACGAAGTCGAACCGGTCGAATCTGGTGAAAAGTTCGAAGGTTCGTCGAACCGGTTCGACACAGTCGAACCCCGAAAGTTCGACCTAAAATCCGGTTCGACAAAAGTTCGCGACACCCCTAATATTTAGCAATTTAGTTTTTGTTTTGCGTGCGTGAACTGTCTGTACTCATAGACTAGAGTTGACTTTAACGACTTTAATTAGAGATGTTTAAATTACTTTTTACGGCAATTAATAATTCCAATGCATCAAGTAGTAATATATTGGCGACTGCCCTTGCAGTAGAGACCAAGTTTAAAATAAAGCAAAACAATTTAAACTAACAACAACATCAAAAAAGTGTAAATGTTTTTAGGCTATAGTTCGTCTCACCCTAGCATGGACTAACCGCGAAGCTGTGCTAGCGCGAGCGGCCAGCCTTGACTGCCTTGGCTAGAGCACTTGCTGCTCGAGCGCTCGTGCAGCCGCCGCGGCTTCATTCAAAGCGACTGGCTCGCGCTTTCAGCACGCGCGGCTAACAATAGTCCATACTAAGGTGAGACGAAGTATACACAGTATACACCTTTCCAAAAAACGCTCCTAGGCCGCCGCCATGTTGCTGATGCTGATGCGGTTGGTGCGACTCTCGCGCCCTCTATCAGCTAGAAATTTTCTGCCACCCTCTGGGGCTGTGATGACCCGCTCAGCGCGGTTCTCTACCTACGTTTTTGCGGGTTTGCATTCGACGTTTTCTAGCCCCTCTTGAAAGTTTCCACTTATTTTTTTTATGCGTGCTGCGTACCCTTTCTGTGTCATCTTCCATTGTGAGAAATAAGGCTGGTAAGTGTCTGCCATTCAAGCTTTCACGGGAAACGAAGGAGGTGAAGGACGCCGAACGGCCCTCGACGCGATTTTGCGAACATTGTTCTCCCCCCTCCCAGAGATAATCCGCGTAGAATCCTCAGTGATCTCCAAAAATAGTTTTCCGGGTTGGGGTGGGAAACGGGTCAGTCGCGTTCGTTCCTTTGCCTTGGTGCTGTTGTGAAAAAAGGAAGCTCTTCCCAAAACGTGCCCCAAAACGAAGTCATCTTGGATTCCGTCCGATCGTCAAGATGTGACTGTCGTCGACTGTGACTGTGTTATTTGAGATCTTTCTCAAATAAATTCTTTTCGGATAACGCTGCATCGTGTGGTACGTACAATATATTGTTCGAATGTTAACACTTGGTAAATTCTAGGTCCGTGTCCTGTCCATCGGTAAACACGTATTTTGTGAGCGTGAAAAAAAATGATTTTTTGACAGCTAAGCGTTTTGTCATTTGACATGCAGCGAATCGCGCGGTACCGTCAAAACTTATAGTAAAGAAAACAACAAAAAACTAGAACTATACATTCCAGTCGCATTCGTTTTGTCGCGAGCGTACCCAACAAAAATAGTTTATAGGTTTTTTATTGCTTTTTTTATTTTTTTCAAATGTGGTACAATGCTTTCTCAGTGACCTCGGGGAAATACATGCACCATTAAACACAAAATACACCTGGAAAAGACGATAATTTAGCCGCCAGCAGCGTTTGAAGCTGAGCCTACGCAGGCTGCGCCTATCGAAATCACAGTCCACTCGATTAGGGTTAGCAGGGACGCCGGTGACAGTCTAGCCTCAAACCCAGTGAATGGGCTCGAAAACGGTTTGCTGCCCCTGGGGTCGAGTGTTTCTTGGAAAGGTCTATACACCTTTTCCACAAGCGCGCAGCCATCTTGAATATCGTCACTTCTGGTATGCGGTAAAACATCTTTTTGATCTCTCCCCGAAGCTAGAAGGTGTTTACAAAAAATGCGTGATTGTCACACATTCCCGATTTGCCTCAGCTATATTTTCTCGCATATTCCAGGTTCAAACGTTTTATTATTTTTTCGCCCCGCATACCAGATATGGAACCCACGTGACTGAGAACGACAGGAAACAGAAAAGGTCTATAGGTGGCGCAAGCTACTCTTCAATGTCAGAGCCGTTCAATGTAAATAGTTTAGCCCACGTTTAGCCACTGCTGTGTGTCCACCCGTCAATATTTAAAATGGCGCCGTACAAGCGTACTGATGATCGTACGGTGGATTCGTAGCTGCTACGATCGCCCTTCACCAAAAACCTCCGGTAGCCTTCGGTACTCGTTCAAAATATCTTCCCCGTGACAAGAGTCTCGACGAGATGACTCAGCTAAACCGTGGCGAGCTTCGGCAGACAACCAGCTTCCAGCTACAGACAGGAGACGCGGGTGGCTTCTCCAACCGCATGAACTCCGTGTTCGACTCGCTCAACGGACTGGAAGCGAAGCACAGGGCCTGGGAACGCGACCACGAAGGTTCAGCGAGTGCCGCATCGCTGCTCAAAGACGACCCGGAAGCACCGGAAGAGATCACGAAACGGTCAGAGCCCCCAGCAGCGTTTAAGCGACCCTGGAGTAACGCTTGCGTTCCCCGCAAGCGCAAGCCGCCGCCGTTCGGTGTCGGCGGCGGGACACCGGATTTCAAACTGCATCCCGAAAAATGGACCAAGTACAGTTTAGAAGACGTGTCCGAAGACGACATGTCGGAGGCCACCAACAAAGCGGCCGCTTTAGAGTATCTCCGGGAAAGACGGTCGCAGTCCGGTAACGATGCCGACATGGACCAGGCCGATGGTGGTCAGGCGCGGCACCTATTTCACAGGCGTTCGAAGGATGAAATGGACGTGGATACCGGCGTCAAGCAGTTGATTTCCCGTCCGGGCAAGATTGTGATGCCCGAGTGCGTGGTTGGAGCCAAGGCGCCTGGCAGGAAGCCAGCACTGCACAAAATCGGCGCCCAAAGTGTGGTGGCGGCGTCCAGTGCTCTGTCCTTTCATTACGACGACGACGATGATGATGATGGTGATGATGATCCTGATGCAGTTCAAAGTGAGGAGTCGGGTGCGATGCAGCCTGCTCCTGTGGAGAAACACACAGCAAAGAGCAAGCCTCGCTCTCTCCGTGCAAGAACTGAAGACGACTGATTTATTGCACTCTGTTTTATTTGGGTTAGATTTGTCGACCAATGAACGACCAGAAAAGTGGGGCCGTGGTAGAGCATAAGGCTGAGACGAGTGAGGAAAACATTCTGTAACTTGTTTTGCCGATATAAAGTCCCAGTCCTTCGTGCCATTTGTTTTCTGATCTTCGCACTAACAGACGTCCCAGGATTTGAGGGTAACTGGATTAGGCTGGGTAAGTGGCTACCAAGTGACCCTAACTGCTTGAAACCAGTCTAAAGAATTGCCAAAATTTGGCAACTTTCCTGGAACCTGAAAGACCATGCAACGAACGGGTTCTCCGATTGCAGCCAACTCGAGCATACGAGAATCCACATAGATGGCGGATGAGAGGTACCTTCCACGGCCATAAGAGGTCTCTAGTTTACGAGCTCACGGGCAGGAGATTCTACAGCTGCGAGAGATTGGACAGCGAGGTTGACCTCTGGAAGTGAGGGGTTTGGGCCACTGCTGCCCCTTAAGGTCCTCTCTGATGCTGGTCTTGCCAGCATTCTGAAGCCATCCGAGCGAACAATCTCAGGTGGCTTTTTTTCTGGACAAATTGGAAGGCTCGTTGCTGTCAGTTTTTTGCAGGAACCTTTCCTCCCTCCCCATGACATGCACGCAGAGCTTGATAATAAGTCTCAGCGCTTCTTTCAAGCAAACTATATGAAGTTGCTATTAGGGGAGTGCCAAGAACAAGCCTGCACAGATGATGGTGATGATGTGTCCGTTGCAGGTAACTCTTGCAGTGGATTAGGCAGGGGGGGGGGAGTTTGGGGGGTCGAAATTCCCCCCCCCCCTGGGCCCGCTCGCTCCCCTGCTCACACAGTCAGTCTTTCACGGGGCACGAAGCAAAGGGGGAGCGCGGACTATCCAATCCGTGGCTACGCTGATTTGTTCCGTTTGGGTTTTTTCAAAGAATCCCGCTTATGGTAGAAGGCGCTCTGTCCTGTCCCTTTCATTGTTAGTGTAGTTTGCTTATTTCAGCGAAGCGCTGGGTCTTGCCACCGTACACAGCAGACTTTCCTTTTTTCTTTGGTAGTCAAATGTCTACTGCGACGCCACTTACATTGGTGAGACTGGTAGACGAAGAAGCATCCTTCTCCAGGAACACAGAAGACATTTTGCCAATTCAACACAAGCTACACAAGCGAAGCGACCTGGTCTATCATTTCTTGACGACGGGTAATGCTTTGGATTTCAACTATGCGTCGACCCTACCACGGGAGCAGAGGTGGGGCCGCGGAAGTTTGTAGAATCGTGGTTTATCCTCCACGAGTCAACGGCGTGCAATGTCAACTGCGGCACCGTACGCTTACGGGGTTTTATAGGATGGGTAGACTGGTTGGCCCTCTCCATCGTGGCCAGTGCATACTGAAGAAAGACGCCACCCGCATAGGTTGCGAAATGTCTGTGTTTTTGTAATCTGTTTTGGTACGTTAAACTGGAGTAAACTTCTTTGAAATATAATAAAATGGTTCTTGATCGCAGAAGGTGGGACACTCCCAAAATGGCTTCCTTCACTGAATCTTTACACTGTTGTCCCTGGTTCGAGCTGTTTCTCTGTTAATATTTGGCTGTTTTCCTGTATGACGGGAGGATGCGGGCAATAGAAACCAGCAGTTTTCTTTAGACTCTCCTGATTTACTATGCTACTGTATGAATATGACGGGATGACAGCTCCGTCAGAAATTTGGTCGTGTACTGAGAGCAATATTCATAGTACACAAGCAATCCCAGGCGCTTTTTTTTGTGTGTGTGTGTAACTTATATGTTTTTGGGAAAAGTGTGGGTGGGGTAGAAAATGCTCACTTTTGCTGCTTAATTTCTGGTGACAGCTATAGCTATCCTTGTGATTTGTCTGGATGGCACGCGTTGGTAATGCAGTGGTACCTCAAAAATCGGAGGGAGTTGTGTGCTGGGAGGAAGCTTTTACAGTCAGTGGGCCACAACTACAACAGTAGAAAAATGAGCCACTACGCCCGTATTCCTGTAAATAAAGTCTGCTCAGTTTTTAAACATGCCTAAACTTTGCATGAGCGTGAACGTCCTTACCGCCGAGCTCACCCTGCTTTGTCATTGGGTGGGGGAGGGGGGGGGGGGCCCTCTTCCCCCCCAATAAATAATGCCGTTGAACCCCCCCACCCCCCCGAAATAAAACCCTGGCTACGTCACCGAACTCTTGTGCACATTATTGTGAGCTGAGCCTCCAACGCTCTCCCTATGCCCAGTTTCGGACACTGGCCAGAAAAAATGCGAAAAAGTGATGAGTGCGTGTACAAGATATGAAATTGGTTTAACCTCCGATAATGATTCCCTATGAACCTGCAAGCATTACATGGCCTATGCAAAATTCTTTTTATACACTTCATTTGACAATTCGGAACAATTCCCACCAATTTTTCGGCGCATATCTGTGGCTCCATCATAACTTTAGGGTCCATATCACATGAGCGAATCGACGTTTTAGCGAATAACGGGGACACGCGTTAACCCACTGATCTCAATGACAATTGCTGGATCGCGCTTCCCGCTCCCGCAAGTGAAGCCACCGCGGTTCACTCGCTTGGGATACGATTTGCGGTTTTGCTAGCCTTTCGCTGCGGTTTTCCAGCGTGCCTAGACACTTTTACTACTCGTTCGTCGTCATTCGCCGAAGAAGTTTTTTAAGACTCTGTGTATTGTTGAGACCTGCCATTGAGAACACGTGGAAAATTTTACGAAAGCGCAGTGTCGCAGGAAAAAGGCACAACTCGTCGAAAGCAAGGGTCTGGCGGCGTGTTCAAAGCTTCCTTGGCACGCCGAAGTGCCGTGTCTCTGTGCCTTCGCGCGCTCGGATACCGACCAAGAATCGACGCCGTGTGGATGTGTTTTGCGAGTGCAATGTGCGTGAAGCCGTATCAAAAGGTACAACTCGTCGAAAACAAGCGTCGCCGGTCTCGCGGCATGATCAAAGCTTCCTTGGCACGCCGAGTGATGCGTCTGTGTGCCTTCGCACGCTTGGATACCGATCAACAATTGACGCCGCACCAAAGTTCTGAACGTGTGTCGCGCGTAGATGCCTTTAGATCATTTATATGTATATATATATCGGCCAGGGAGTTCTGGATCGTCCAGCTGTTCCGGTGAGTTGCTATCAATAAAAGAGGGGAGATCTGTACGTGTTCTTATGTACTATTAACCATGGCTATGTTCCAAATCTACTCTAATGGATTACATGGGAGCACGAATAGAGCAAGAAAGGTTTTCGAAAGCAAAAGTACAAGACGGCGAGAATGAAAATCTTTGAAGCGCGGCCGATATGGTCGTGTACAATCTGTTGACCAATTACAATTAGGCGAGCCGCGCTCAAACGTCAAGTGCAATTAAGTAGGTTGATAATGAGCCAGCACTGATTAGTGATGAGGAGCTGTTGTGCACGGTATTGTGTAAATCGTCTAAGGACAAAAAAAAGACGTGCCTTCCCCCCATCTTCCGTCGCTAGTGGACGCTGGATTAAGCTCGTTCCTAAACCACGAGGGCCACAAGTATACAGACGTCAGAGTAAAGTAAGACGCTGATCCAGAGGCACATACGGCTTCACGCACATTACATTCGCTAAACACATTCGCACGACGTCGATTCTTGGTCGGAAGCGCGTGAAGGCACAGAGACACGGCACTTCGGCGTGCCAAGGAAGCTTTGAACATGCCGCCAGACCCTTGCTTCGACAAGTTGTGCCTTTTTCCTGCGACACTGCGCTTTCGTAAAATTTTCCATGTCTTCACAACGGCAAGTCTCAACAATACACAGAGTCTTAAAAAACTTCTTCGGCGAATGACGACGAACGAGTAGAAAACGTGTCCAAGCACGCTGGAAAACCGCAGCAAAAGGCTAGCAAAACCGCAAATCGTATCCCAAGCGAGTGAAGCCCGGTGGCTTCACTCGCGCTGCAGCGAACAAGCGGGGAAGCGCGATCCAGCAATTGTCATAGAGATCAGTGCGTTAACCCATCCGCCGCGCTGCGCTTACGCCGCTTGGCGGCGACAGTCTGCGGTGGCTCATTACAATTAAAAATGTGAACCCATTTGGCCCACCCGAAAACGCCACTTCGCGGCGTCCAACTATTCCCTAAAGTGTCATTCGGTACCGTGGGCGTTCGCTAAAACGTCATTCGATCAAGTGAGTGCCTCCCGTCGCACGTGGAGAAAGACTACTTGTCTCGCTGCATTGCGGCAGCGGCGCCGCAGCCAAACTCCCTGGCACATGATTGGTCTACTGATTCTGATGGTCTACTTCTAAAGGGACAATGAAACTATTTTGAAATCGAATTTCATCCATTGCACTGCATAAAATAAGGTGTGAAAAGATACCAAAACAGAAAAATAGAGAGCCTAAGAAATGTTTTAGATAAAACCCCGAGACTGCAAAGGGGGGGGGGGGGGGGGGGGGGAGGAAGGACAACACAACACAAAGTCTCAAACAGAGGATAAACTTCTTTTTCCCGAATGCACAAGAGAGGGAGGACATTGACCAATAGCACACTGGTACTGTTCTAACTGAAACAAAAGGGGGGAGGGGGAAGATTTTTAACCCATCAGTACCGTCTCTTGTGCGCATTCGGGAAAAAGAAGTTCATCCTCTGCCTTTTTCCTTCCTTTTGATTTTCGGGGCACTTATACCCTATAAAAACCACGATATTCTGTCCAATAAATTTCAGCTGTGATATGAGACTTTGAATTGTGTTGTCCTATCCCCCTCCCCCCCCTTAGTCTCGGGGTTTTGTCTGAAATGTTAAACCTTCACCAGCTTGTTCGCGCCCTAACTTTTTGTTCTCTAAAAAAATGTTTTCGGCATAGAACTTTTAAAAGAAAAGCAGACTATTTTATATCTCCTTTCCTTCGAAAGCTCTGTGCCTTTTCACTGCGATGCGTCCGTGTCTCACCAGCACCGCGATCATAAACAATAAGTAGCCGGCGAATGTTTCTTAAAACGTTGCCGAATTTTACAATGCTCGAAGCCAAGCGCCATCTATCATGTGGTAAACGAAGCAAGAGAAAGATCCGACTGCGCCTGTTGCGCCTGCGCAGCGTCGTCTGCTGAAAGGGTTTGCTCCTGTGTTCGCGGTGGCGCCAGTGGCGCCGTGGCGCAAGCTGCCGCCCGATATAAAGGGTACAGCCGTACAGCCGTTAGCATTCATCTATCTATCTGCTTCCTTCACGGAGCAAACTTTCGTTTTCTGGCTGCTCGATTAGTGTTTACATTGTGATCGGTCGCTTGGTCGCTATGCCGAAAGGCTGCTGTGTACTAAAGTGCCCGAATTACAGTTTCTGCAAACCGGAGGTTAAAAAGAAACAGTTGCAATTTCACCGCTTGCCACGCGAGGAACCACGTCGAAGCACGTGGTGCAGGCTCATCGGTTTGAGGGACCCCGGGTCAGAGGCCATGCGTGTATGCTCGGAACATTTTGACGCCGAGCGTGATTACAGCCACATTCAAAGTATTCTCCGCGAATGCGGGCGTGTTCCGAAAGCCCTCCGCCTGAAACCCGACACGGTTCCGACGCTTCGCCTACCGTCACCTCCAGAACAGGAGAGAGTCGCCAAGCGTCAAAGGACCACGGTGAGTCACGTCGCGACTCGCGAGCATCAAACAAATTTCACCGTGAGGAGAATAGCGATTGCGTTAAAGGCCGACCTACAGTCTACAGAATCGTCTTCTGACGGGGCTGGGGTGCTATGTTGCGCTTTTTGGACTCCCAGGAGACTTGGAAGAGGGAAGTGACGTCAACGACTAGAGAAACGCAGATTGGATGTTGACAGAAGAAACAAAATCAACATCCAATCTGCATTTGCTGCGTTGTTGACGTCACTTCCCTCTCCCTAGTCTCCTGGGAGTCCAAAAAGCGCAACATAGCCACCCAAGTTCTAGGCTGTATAAACATACAGACAACCCAATTTTTCATTTATTTTTTTTTTTTGTCACACAGGAGCGGGTTTTCGATGGTGAATTCCACTGGTAGATCCGGAGCGCTTCCCAAATCCGCGAGGGAGGCAAAATTCTGCTCTGTGGGGCCCGCTCCGAATCGACGATCGGAAGATGAACTCGCATATTCGGAGCGACCCACCGGCCCAGTCGGCCCTTCAAAATGGCCGCTGCTTCAACTTGAAAAGCTGACCAACGCTTCAGCCGACTGATCTTTCCGACGACCAGTGACAACTGTCACTGCTTAACTGCAGAAATACCATGCGACACAGGCCGGGCGGAAATATATCCGTACCACGGAGTCCATGGCACAAATAACAAGGAAGACATCAGCGTTCGCCGCCGTCACATACCTTTCGGTCACTTCGAAGTGGCTGACGCGTGGTGATCGCCATTGGTGGAGTTCAGATTGCTGTGCGACTTTAATAGACACAAAGTGGTAACAAACCATCACTTGCCCGGTCGTTGCCAAATTTGCTCTTGCTTTATTGCACGAGAAAACGTCGGCGGCATGCAGTGTAAAACGGTAAACAATCAATGGCGGCAAAATGAACAGGCCTAACCTTGCGTCTGCCTCCTTCCTCATTTCTGTCATTTATTTTTTTGTTCTTCCTCTCACAATCACACATGTCAGCGCTTGCAGTTTGCCATGCTCCAGTCTCTGCATCCATATCTGCGCGAGGTAGAAGCGTTCGAACCATCAAAATCCCGCGTAAATTACCGAAGCATCCAAACAGATCCAACTCAACGGTGTGCCAGTGACCTCGTCGCGCATGCGCACCGTTGAGTAAAAGGAAATGACGTGGTGCGCTTCTGTCAACTTCTGCCAAGATCTCTGAAATCTGGCGGATCAAGTTCGGCGGGGTTGAAGGCGCTCCATGGGGCGGGCGCTGCCGGAAATCTACGAGTGGAAGATGACCAACTCGAGCCAGATCTGCGAGCAGAATATGTGCGCTCCAAATGGAGCGCATTTGGAGTGCTCGAGAACTCCGAGCGGAATTCACCATGAGCTACCCCATGCCGGAAAAAAGGGGGTTTCCCTCTTTCTCGAATGGAAAGGAGGAGTTGAGGGAGTGTTTCCTCCTTCTTGACTGCTCGTCGGTCTTAAGTGTAGACAACTCCACTGTTTATAAGCAGTACAGTCTGCATGTGCTAAACTACTGCAGAGCCATTGCAGGCCCGCAACCTTGGAAGGGAGCCAGGGACGCGTTTTCGGTTTCTGTACTCTGACAAATTTCTGTGGGTATGCAATCAAAGCTACGACTTGCGTACATATGTTAAGTGTCAATCATTGCTAAGCAACGACATGCTCTTTCCTTCCCCTAAGATCGCACAGAAATTTGCTCTCGAAATACATGGCACAAGCTCGAGACGTATAAAGACGAGGTGCTTGCTCATATAATTGTTTTGGACAGCGGGGCTGTTGGTCTGGCTCGAGTGGATGAGTTCTGCTGTAGATGAGGAATGAAATTTAATCCGTTAAGTGCCGCTGTTTTTTGTTTTTTTTCTTTCTACCAATTGTGGGCCCTCACAAAAGCACATCTATTATAAACTTGAATAATTGAACTTAACGCAGCAAGGAATAAACAAGCTGCATTTTGGACTTCGATGAATATGTGCCATGTCGCTTCCCTCTAAGGAGAAGTGGGGACTCGGCAGTTTTTACTTTTGCTCGTGATTTACATTTATAGATTATATGGATGTAACCTACTAGAGATGCGCAAACTTTCAGGTTCTAAAATGTGGTCAATTTCCATTCACCAGGGCGATGATCCAGTATGGGCGAATGAAGCGCTTGTGAAGAGCGCCCCTCATCAAAAGTGCTGCTGCTGCATTCCCCGGAAAGCGGGAGAGGTCACTACATATCGTTGCGTACAAGAGAGGCCAGCAACACATGTAGCTCTGCAGGTTGATAGGCAAGGCAAGGCAGCTATGAAGGATGCATCTGTGCAAGCTTCAGCGGAGACTCAACAAGCAGCTACACACATCCAAGGTTCTTTGCTAGGTCGGAGAGCAGTTGGTAAGCATTCCAGGAAACATCAGCATTGGCATCCATAAAATACCTATTTTCAATTAGTTGATATGGTTTGTTCCTGGAATGTATTTGTTGGTAGTCACTGCCGCGAGCGCAGCTGACCAAGCAGGCAGCGCGCTCGTGGCCTAACGGTTATCGCGCGCGCGCCTTCCACGCAGAAAGCTAGGGTTCGATTCCTGGACGCAGGGACGCATTTTTGTTGACTCTGACTCTAACAAAGTTCTGGTAAATTTGAGAACCGTGTTGCTTGTTCGAGGTGCGAAGGTTCTACGTGTCGAACTTTCCTGCGCCGATTATTCTAGAAGCTCACGCGTGTACATAAGGGGCTTCCCGTAGCGAGCCACGGTCAGTTTCGCCCCAGCGTTCGACTCTGCTCTTTCGCCGACCTCGACGCCCACGACGCTCTACTGTTATCTTTTGTTTCTTTCTTTATTTTGGGCACAAGTTCGCCCGATTAAACGTTTAGTTTACTCAGTTATTTGCCGCCCCATCACTTGTCATTCGTGACATTTTGGTGGAAGTGCGGGGTACCGCATGCCCGTGCAGCGCTCCCCTCCAACTTCTCGCAGTTCAAGTCCGAGCCCAAGCCCCCAAGAACCGAACGAAGACCAGACCGAGATTCGATCAAGCCGCCGGAACCTTGGCCTACCCCCGGAATTAGGACCCTTACCACCCAAGACCAGGCAAACAAGGAGGACGACGACGGCTAACCAGTCGGAGACCTCGGCCGCTTCTGCCGTCGTATACCTGCCCGTCGCACCCCGGACACCGACGCCTTTCCACGGGGAGATCCACGAGGATGTTGAAGATTGGCTACAGCATTACGAACGAGTGGCCCGCCATAACCAGTGGACACCGGAGCAGTGCCTTCAGAACGTCTACTTCGCTCTGGAAGGCACGGCACGCACCTGGTTCGAGAACCACGAAGCGTCGATTTTATCGAGGGAAGAATTCCAGGCCGAGCTGCGACGCACCTTTGCCAACCACCACCGACGACAGCGTGCCGAAGAACTGCGAGCGAGAACCCAAGGTCCGACCGAGAGCGTCACAAGTTTCGTCGAAGACGTTCTCCACCTGATGAATCGCGCCGACCCAACCGCTCCCGAAGAGAAAAAGCTCGGGTCTTGATGCGCGGCGTGAAGGAAAACATCTTCGGTGGCCTTGTGTGGAGCCCACCTACTACAGTCGAAGGTTTCATCACTGAAGCAACCAACATCGAGCGCGCGCTTCCCACTACCAGCGATATCCAGGCGACGCTGCACCCACGCTGCTTAACGGCAACAACACTCCGGGTACGCCGGACATCCGGGAAATTATCCGGGAGGTCGTCCGGGAGGAACTACGAAGGTTGCTGCCAACCGCCAGTCGTCCGCCAACCCTTTGCATCGCCGAGGCTGTCCGAGAAGAAGTGCATCGGGCGCTCCAACCAGAGGTTCCCGTCACCACGGAGGCACCGGAGGAAGGTACGTTGAGCTACGCCGCCATGGCCCGACGCCCGCCGCAAGCTCCCCGCCAAGCCACGGCGCCACCCCGAAGAGACACCCCGACGCCGCAGTACCCCCGACGACAGGAAGATCAGGCGCTTGTTCGCCCAGAGCAACCTGCACCGAGGAAGACAGACGTCTGGAGGACAGCCGACCGACGCCCGCTGTGTTACCACTGCGGGGAAGCTGACCATGTGTACCGCCGATGCCCATACCGACGACTCGGGCTGCGCGGGTTCCACCCGAACGACCCGCACCCCCGTCATGGTGAACGTCCTAGCGAGATCGACGAGTACCTGCGTCGACCCCAGTCCCGCCGAGAGTTCCGGTCGCCGTCGCCACGACGTCCAGCTTCGCCGATACATTGACCCAGACGTGAAAGCCTGTCTCCCCTGCGTCGCCGGGAAAACTAGGCGCGGCAACGCCTGGAGGTGGCGTTGCTGAAGACGACCGAAGTAAAGAGCCTCCAAGAACGACGGAGCGCTCCCACTCTCCCGGCGCTGCGCATCGCAACGACTCTCCTGCTTTGGTGTCCAACAACCTCAATGTTATCGACGGCCACGACACGACGGCACTCGTCGACACCGGAGCAGACTACTCCGTTCTGAGTGGGAGGCTCTCCCGCCGCCTTCGAAAAGTCATGACACCGTGGGATGGACCACAAATACGAACCGCCGGAGGACACCTTATAACGCCTCTAGAAAGTTGCACTGCTCGCGTCGAAATTCATGGCGAAACGTGCCCTGTGAAATTCGCCGTTCTACAAGACTGTTCTAGAGATGTCATTCTCGGCATGGACTTTCTGTGTGAATACGGCGCCGTCATCGACCTGGGTGAGAACAGATTGACTCTGCGCAAGCCTGTTCCGCCTTCAGAGAAACCCCAAATAGCGTCAGCCGCCGTCAGAGTTGCCGCCGACCACGTGAACCTGCCGCCGCGATCAAGTGTTGTCGTACCCGTCGTGACCGATACAGCTACCTGCGGCGAAGTTGTCCTGGAAGGCAACCTTTAATTGCTCCTGGGGAGAGGAATCTGCGTTGCAAGAGGAGTGGCTGAACTTCAGGATGGGCGCACCGTGGTGCTCGTGACGAACTTCCGACAAGAAACACAACACCTCACGAAAGGTGCCACTGTGGGCCACGTCGAGGAACTTCGAAGCTCCGCCGATATCGCCGTGATCGCTGACGAATCATTGCCACCTCAACAAGACATTGGGCCGCCAGCGCAGCTCGACATCGACCCGAAGCTTCCAGGCCCGAAACGACGACAGCTGATTGACCTCCTCGCCGAATACAGCGACTGCTTCGCGAAGTCGTCGAAGGTGCGCCAAACCGCCGTTGCGAAGCATCGCATCGTTACCGAGGACGACGCGCTTCCTGTGCACCGATCACCGTACAGAGTCTCCGTAAAAGAAAGGGAGGTCGTTCAAGAGCAAGTGCAAGAAATGCTGAACGACGACATCATCCAGCCTTCAAGCAGTCCGTGGGCCTTTCCAGTCGTGCTTGTCAAGAAGAAGGACGGAACGCTTAGGTTCTGCGTGGACTACCGACAGCTGAACGCGGTAACCAAGAAAGACGTCTATCCACTCCCTCGCATCGATGACACGCTAGACCGGCTGCGCCACTCCCGGTACTTTTCATCGATGGATCTGAAGAGCGGTTACTGGCAGATCGAAGTCGACGAACGGGACCGAGAGAAGACCGCTTTCGTCATGCCGGTGTCTTGTCTACCTTGACGACGTCGTTGTGTTTTCAAGTGACTTCGACGAGCACTTGCGACGACTCCGAGCTGTCCTCCAAGCCATACAGACTGCACGACTCACACTTAAGCCGTCCAAGTGCCGGTTCGCCTATGACGAACTGAAGTTCCTAGGCCACGTGGTTAGTAATGACGGTCTCCGCCCAGACCCCGAGAAGACTCGCGCCGTTGTGGCTTTTCCAGCGCCTTCAGACAAGAAGGCCGTGCGAAGATTCCTTGGACTTTGTGCCTACTATCGACGCTTCGTTCGGGATTTCGCAAGGATTTCCGCACCGCTCACAAAACTTGCGAAGGACGCCGAGAAGTTTGAATGGGCCGAGGAGCAGCAGCACGCATTCGACGAGCTTAAGCAACGACTCCAGACTCCTCCTGTTCTTGGACACTTCGATCAAGATGCAGAAACCGAGATTCATACGGACGCAAGTAACGAAGGACTTGGCGCGGTACTGGTTCAAGTGCAAGAAGGCACCGAGCGAGTCATCGCCTACGCAAGTCGGACACTTTCCAAAGCGGAGAAAAATTACTCCACGACTGAAAAATAATGTCTTGTGGTCGTCTGGGCCATCACGAAGTTTCGCCCATACTTATACGGGAGCCCTTTCCGCGTTGTCACGGACCACCACTCGCTCTGCTGGCTTGCGAACCTAAAGGACCCTTCAGGACGTCTCGCTCGATGGAGCCTCCGACTGCAGGAGTTCAACATGACTGTGGTCTACAAGTCAGGCCGCAAGCACAGCGACGCCGATTGCCTGTAGAGAGCCCCTGTCGAGACATCCCCCGGTAGCAGCGACGACGATGACGACGAGTGCTTCCTAGGTGCGGTGAACACCGACGACATGGCGCGACGTCAAAGAGACAATCCCGAGTTGCGCGCCCTAATCGAGCACCTCGAAGGACGAGGGGGTACTATTCCCCGTGTCTTCTTGAGAGCCCTGCCGACCTTCGTCCTCCGACAAGGTGTGCTTTACAAGGAGAACTTCGGAGACAACATCTCGCTGTGGCTGCTGGTAACCCCTGCCGACCTTAGAGAGATGAGATCTTCCAAGCCTGTTACGACGACCCAACGGCTGGGCACCTTGGCTACAGCAGGACGCTCACCAGGATTCGAGAAAAATACTACTGGCCAAGGCTGCCGAAGACCGTTCACCTCTACACTCGATCATGCCACGAGTGTCAGCGACGCAAGAAACCGCCGACGAAGCCGTCAGGACTTCTGCATCCGATTGCTCCCCCGTCTACGCCGTTCCAGCAGATCGGAATGGATTTACTTGGCCCTTTCCCGCCGTCAACGTCGGGAAACCGCTGGATAATCGTCACCACAGATTATCTCACACGGTACGCCGAGACGAAAGCCCTTCCATCAGGTACGGCTGTGGAAGCGGCAAGTTTTTCATAGAGTCCATTGTCCTCCGGCACGGTGCCCCCGAAGTCCTCATTACAGACCGTGGATCATGGTTCATGGCCCAGCTGAGGCAAGAGATCCTCCGTCTCAGTGGCACCGGCCACCGTCGAACCACTGCGTACCATCCGCAGACAAATGGACTGACAGAACGGCTAAACAAAACTATCGCCGACATGGTTTCCATGTATGTCGACGTAGAGCACAAGACTTGGGACGAGGTGTTACCCTACGTCACGTTTGCTTACAACACGGCGGTGCAAGAGACAACAGAAGTAACCCCGTTTCAGCTGGTGCATGGCAGAAAAGTAACGACCATGCTCGGCGCAATGCTGCCCCATGAACCAGCTGATGATGGGATCCCCGACGCCCAGGTGGTTGCTCAACGAGCCGAAGAAGTTCGCCAGCTCGCCCGACTCCGAATTCAAGATCAACGTGTCGACGCTACCCGGTACAACCATCGCCGGATCAACGTTCGCTTCAAGCCCGGAGACCGTGTGTGGGTTTGGACCCCAATACGACGACGCGGTCTAAGCGAGAAACTCCTGAAGCGCTACTTCGGACCCTACAAAGTGCTTCGTCGACTCGGGGATCTGAACTACGAGGTGATGCTCGACGGAACAAGAACCTCATCACGCCGCCCACCGCGACCTGAAGTCGTCCACGTCGTGCGCCTGAAGCCGTACTACGCTCGATAGGACTGTGGACCTTATGTGTTCCAAATGAGTCTTTAGTTTACCGTCCTTTTTATTTGCTTTGTTTTGTTTTGTGTTGCATCGGGCCGATGCACTTTTTAAAGGGGGGAGTAATGCCGCGAGCGCAGCTGACCAAGCAGGCAGCGCGCTCGTGGCCTAACGGTTATCGCGCGCGCCTTCCACGCAGAAAGCTAGGGTTCGATTCCTGGACTCGGGGACGCATTTTTGTTGACTCTGACTCTAACGAAGTTCTGGTAAATTCGAGAACCGTGTTGCTTGTTCGAGGTGCGAATGTTCTACGCGTCGAACTTTCCTGCGCCGATTATTCCAGAAGCTCGCGCGTGTATATAAGGGGCTTCCCGTAGCGAGCCACGGTCAGTTTCGCCCCAGCGCTCGACTCTGCTCTTTCGCCGACCTTGACGCCCGCGACGCTCTACTGTTATCTTTTGTTTCTTTCTTTATTTTGGGCACATGTTCGCCCGATTAAACGTTTAGTTTACTCAGTTATTTGCCGCCCCACCACTTGTCATTTGTGACAATATGCGGTGGCCTAATCCCGGGGGTGTCCAACAATACTACAGTATTTTCCGGACTATAGTCCGCATCCGGTGCATAGTCCGCAGGGGCAAATTTAGGGTAAAAACTAAAAGTATTTGCTTAGATAGTCTACACCCGGTACATAATCCACACCCTGTGCAGATTCTGCACTTGGTCACTAGTCCGAGCATAAAAGTAAAAAGTATCGTATACAGAACACCTTGACAAATGCCTACTGTGTTAGCTCACAAAGAAGCTTTATTATACATAAATCAACATTAATATACTCCGTTACACATAAACTCTGTCACAACTTGTCACAGTGAACAATCTAAAAAGAAAAAAAACAGTCTGCACCTCTAGATAGATAGATAGACCGCATCGGGTGAATTTTCAACTTTTAAACATGTATAGTCCGCAGACTATAGTCTGAAAAATACGGTATGCATAGTTACTAAACCTTTCTTTATGCCGTTGCACATTTCTTGCCTGAAGACACGAAACAGAGATGTAACAATTGTTTATTGTTTGCCTGTGGTCAGGCACGCAGGTCAACTTTCAGCAGGCGTATGCTGCGAGGACCTGCGCGATGCAAACAGAGAGCTGGGTGCCTTCCTCCCTCATGCGTCCTACCCCCTCACTGCTTTCACCAGTCTCAGTTGTGCCACTGCCTGTCGCTTCCCTCCTTGAAGAAGACCTTGATCCCGGCCAAGAAAAGGACGAAGACTGGAGCCCACTCAGCGAGCAGTCGGACGACGACACGTGCTAAAAGGTATGGGTGCCTCCACCTCTTTTTCTTTACAGGCTCAGTTCAAGGAAATATTGAAGACGTAAACATTATAGTCCGTTGCAACTCAAGAAGGTAGGGCGAGGGTAAAATGGGCCAGGGAGGAGGAAGCAGCGGAATGCTGGAGAAGAGAAGGGGAAACCTCCTTCTCTCTTTAGTGTTCTGTCTGCTTCCTCCTCCCCGGCCATTCTTACCCTCGCCCTTCCTTCTTGAGTTGCAACGGACTATAATATTTCTGTCTTTGAGACAATCCTAGACACTTTATGCGTGTTCACGTGATAAAAATTCTGATGTTCCCTACCCGATTTACGTGCATCAAGAATATATATATTTTCGCATCCAACCATGTTGAGAGCTTCCACTGTTTTCAGCTCAACCTCACTTACACACTATCGTTCTTTGTCTGCATGTGACAGCTAGGTGGTACGGTATAAAGCTACACACCGACTTAAATTTTACTTTGGTTTTGCTTTATGTAGTTGTTTCTTGCCTTGTAGGAGCTCTAGCCGTCTGTTGTAACAGGTTCTTTTTTCTTGCCTTTTCATTGTTGATAAAAAAAAAATGAAAGCTGTTTACAACTCCCTATAACGCCGAATTAGAGCGCAGCTTTTGAGGAGGAAGGGAAGGGGGGGCGGAGAAAATTTTGCGCTAAATTTAGCGGGGAAAATTTTCTGCTAGATTTAGCGGGGAAAATTTTCCTCTGACTTAGCGGGGAAAATTTTCCGCTAAATTTAGCGGGGAAAAGTTTCCGCCATATTTAGCGGGAAAAATTTTCCGCTAAATTTTCCGCTAAATTTAGCGGGGAAATTTACCCATCATGCACCGCGCGGTTACGCCGACGGCGACGCCGCTCAAGCCGGAAACGGGCGCCTAAGAGCTGCGCTCTAAAAAAAAGCACATTTAGGTGTCGTTTAATTATGTATTAATTTATCCTCCTTCTAGGAATGAAGCCATAGAATCCGGGCAGCCCCTACAGGATGTGAGAAAAAATATGTCCGTCTTTGAAAGCTGCCTGTCCTAACTCTTCACCGTCTGCCAGACTTGCCTCATGAAGTGCGAGCCCAGCCTAACTGTGAAAGGCACCCTGGTGAAGGTGGAGACCATCTGCAAAGACACTACCTGGAGCAGTTGGCCAGTCATCAAGGGCAAGGCTGCTGGAAGCTTGCTACTGTCCTCGGCTATCTTCTTTCCTGGAGCCAGCCCAACAGCCACATTACGTGTGCTGCAGCTAATGAACGTCCAGGTCATGACGCCGAGGATGTCCTTTAGCTATCGGTCGGCATTTCTCATCGCCACTGTAGAGAAGGTGAGAATTAAACCAAAAAACTGTTAAGGTGAATACAACACACAGAAGGACAAAGATGGAGAGAAGGACACAGGGGAGTGTCAAACTAACAACTGAATTTTTATTTAAAAAAAAAAAACGGCTTAAGCAAAAAGCTCACACGAAGCAAAATGAACTGTCAAAGATGACAAAAGTGTTTACACATTTCAATAAAATCAATTTGTCTATAAAACCAGGTTTCTCCACTAAGTACCTCACTCCATTTATGCCACTCAAATCAACAAGATCTTTCACTGTAAACAAGTTTAGGGCCCGTTTGCTCGAAGCGCTAGCCGCGGCTAAAGTTAGCCGCAGTACCTAAGAGAGGGATTTTGAAATCACGTTACTGGCTCGGTAGGGTTGCGGGGAAACATGGCGGTGCCCCGGTGAGTGAGCGCCGCTCGCTTTGAAACTAATATGTCGTTGCAGCTGCAATATCGGGTGCGTTAGTCAGCAACGAATGGTGCAGGAGGCTTTTGCTTTGCCTTACCTCACTTAAATCGCAAAGCATGAGCAATGACGTCGCTGCAATTTTTAGATAGTCTTTCGATTCTGCCCATTCCTAAGCCTAAATGAATGCGGTAATTGTCGGCATGGTAACGTCTTTGGAAAGCGGATTGTCTTGACTCAATCGGTCGGGTATTGATAGCACACCCAAGCATCGAGAAGAACGCTGAAAGTGTAATTCTACGGTCCGCGCGCGCTTGCCTTCCTCTTATAAAAGATTCTAAGTAAATAATCATAATAAACCTTCGACGAACGCGCGTGCAAGACAAAATTTGTTTTTAGACTTTTTGTTTTAGAACAGGTACTACTGCAGATGCCAGCACGTGCAACGCGTGTAACTACACTCGTAGCATGCACCTCGGTGCTTGGGAAATTTAGAAAAAGGTCTATTGGGACGCTGTCTGCTTTTGTGTGCCATCAATACCCGGCCGATTGAGTCAAGGCAATCCACTTTCCAAAGACGTTGCCATGCCGACAATTATCGCGTTCATTTAGGCTTAGGAATGGCCAGAATCGAAAGACTATCTAAAAAATGCAGCGCGGTCATTGGTCATGCTTTGCGATTTAAGTGAGGTAAGGCAAAGCAAAAGCCTCCTGCACCATTCGTTACTGACTAACGTACCCAATATTGGAGCTACAACGACATATTAGTTTCAAAGCGAGCGGCGCTCACTCACCGGGGCACCGCCATGTTTCCCCGCATCCCTACCGAGCCAGTCACGTGATTTCAAAATCCCTCTCCTAGGTACTGCGGTAGCGCTTTGAGCAAACGGGCCCAGGTTGGTGAGGTAAGAGGGCATGATAATTGTGATGTCATAGAAGTAAATGTTGATACTTTTGGCATCTAATACGACTGAAATAACAAGTTATTTCAAACAATAGAGTTTATGCCAGGAGTTATGACTCTTCTGTTTCCCCTGTCAGAATTATAAGGCGATAAGTATACCGTATTCGCACGAATATAACGCGACCACGACTATAACGCGAGGGCAGGTTGTGATGCCCTCAAAAAGAAAAAAAAATATGATTACTATTATAACGCGAGCAGAGGCCGCGTCAATTTCTCGCACTCGGGGGCATAGCAGAAGTGTTCTGGTCCCACCGCATAAACAAACACATCGTGTTGCACGATTGCGTAAACTGGGTCGGTGGTCTTGGCTTGGCTTGTGCTGACTTGACTTGGCCTGGCTTGGCTTGGCTTAAATTGGCCAGTGCCCGCATTCCCGCATGGCGCGCGCGCTGAGTTTCTGCGGCGTGCGTGCGCGCGTTGTACAAACACAAAAGGGATAAAAATGCTTTTTTATCTTTTCTATTCGCCGCTTCACGTGGCCCAATAGCTAATAAATTCCCTCCCACACCCCAACTTCTTTTCCCACCCGATATCCTGCATTGAGCAGGAGGGATGGCTTTCTCCTCTGGCTTTCTCTAAACTCGCGCGCCTCGTGGCTGAACTCGATTCCGAATATAACGCGAGGTGCGTTTTGGAGCACGTAATTCCGAGAAAAAAAAAACTCTCGTTATATTCATGCAAATACGGTATGTGTGTGACAGCATCTCCATAATAGCTAGAAAAATAGGGAACCTCTTCATGCTTTTGCAAGAAGTCCCTTAACATACCGTATTTTCCAATGTATAAGACTTTTTTTTTTTCAAAGATTTTCGGCGGTGCATTTTGTACACAGGTACGTCTTATACACCGGAAAATGTGGTAAATGAACCTCTCGTGTAGCTAATGGCCAAGGAACCTGCTGCACAGTCTCAGAAGTGATAGAATAAAGCGGTGCAAAAGCCTACGGATTTGGTACATAGTGCCCGCACTAAGGAGTATTTAATAGCTCTTTATTTATGTTTGGTCCAGAGCTGCTGAAATAACCGCTAGAATGGAACAAAAGCTTTACTTGGAGGCTGGAACAACCAAGAAAATGCAAAAACTGAGTGTGCAGGCAAGCTGGGGGTAGCTAATCATGTAGTTTAACACCCGAGACTGTGGTGCAGAAAAGGGAAAAGGTTTAGTCGTAGTAATAGACACGGAAGGTTTGTTACATCGACTAAAAGTTTTTCCTTTTCTGCACCACAGTCTCTTATGTCAAGCGGCATGACAAAAAAATGTGGAAGCTTGGGGAACCACCGAGTTGCTAGGTACCTAGTCTGAGGAGGCATGATTCGGAGTACAATTCAAGAGTTTGTATACCTTATGCAGTGTGAGGAACTACGGGCCAGTGTCCAGATAAAGAAGCTGGGACTTATTCGCTGTCTGGAGTTTCTGATGATGTCAAGGTGCACCCTTTGACCACTGACCGACAGCGCTCATTAGCGAAGCACATGAGGGAGGTGGAGCCTGAAGTTGTCCACTACTTTGATCTGTGGCACACATCAAAAAGTAAGTGTAATATGCATTTTCTCCCCAGCCTAGAATCGCAAAGAAACCCCGAAAGCGCCCTATCCGACGGAAAGTCGGAATCGGCAATGACTAGGAGTTTGTTGTCACTGCAGCTTGTTCGGACATGCCAGCCGACGGTGCTTGAAAAAGAAAGAACGGGCACATCTGGGAATACCGCTTGCTTACTGACCAATTGAAACACTTGTTTCAAATGCGAAAAGAAGCTGCATGAGCAAAAGTACGAATTTCACATCCCCAAGCGTGCTTGCTGGCTACAAATCCCATGGAACCATAGGGTCGCACGTCGATGTAGTCCTGGTTGTGGTCACGCTTTTGCTGTTGTTTGAAGAGGACCAGTTGGCCACTGTCAATGAGCACCATTTTGTAGTGATGAATTTCACTCCAGGTGTAAAGAAGGCTATCGCAGCGGCAAGCAAGGCCTCTGGGTGCAGCATACTCAATGTCCCAGTCCAGCCAGCTGCAAACCACATGCACTGGTGTGCCGCGGCAAGCAGGGGCGATGGAGACCTGCTCGTAGAAGCACGGGTGAGCACGGTACGCCACGTTGCTAATGTCCGCAACGGCTGTGGTGGTCTGTTTGCTACTCTGCGGACCCCTGAACGACGTACCTTGGCTTTCTCCACGTGAAAAATAAGCCTACATACCCATTAATACGCCCATCAGATGGACACCTTAAATGACATTTACCCCAAATGACATTTAGTGTAAATGTCATTTAGGCAGTGTCACAGGGCAACTCAAATGACATTTGACTGAAATAATATTCGAGCTCAACTGAGTTCTCCCAAACTCATTTACGACTCGTAAATGTGTAGTCTCGTCAACAGCGGTCTGCACAAGTTCCGTGAATTGAAATAAAACATTATAAATAATATAAATACTTTTGAAAACAATGCTTGTAGCAATGATTTTTAGAAAAAAATGCTTATAACGTGTATATTTCGCACACCTTTTGCGATGTAGTTGTTTAATATACTCGCGGTCTCAGTTGCCCAGTAGAAGCCTAAACTATCTGCTGTCTGCTCGCTCCTCTGCTCGCTCGTTTCCCATTCCTTTGACCATCTATACTTCTCATCTTCTATTTCTTTTGTTTATATTTGATCATCGTTTTAAGTATTTTATTCTTGTGTTATATATATTTAATCTTTTTGTTGTACATACCATATTTACTCGCGTAATGAACACACTCACATAATGAATGCACCCCCTCCCCCTTCCCCCCAATGGGTACCAATTTTTGGACTTTTTTCCCCTCGCATATTGAACGCTCCTCCAATTTTCTGCTCCGCGAGTCTCAAATTGCGTCCAATCTAGCTAGCCACCAAGCCAATTTTCTTTTGCCGCCAAGTAGTCGGGCCAAGTAAAGCCAAGCCAAGCCGCTCTCGTAATGGCTGCAAGTGCATAGTGGCGTAGTTGCGGAAGTGATCAACCGTGAAACCGAGTGGCGCTTACAATTGACGAAGCTTGGGTCGAGGAATTGCCCAGCCCCGGACATTCTTCGCCTATCGGATGCATTGATGTCAACACGGACAGTGAAATCGTGAAAGTGGTTAGGCCTAAGAATGGTTGCGTTGCTCTCCGTGCTGAGTGAGCTTCATAAGGCGCTTTTCCTTCAGACAAAAGGCATGCCGAAAGCGCCCTAAAAAGGTTTGCAATTTATGAAGCATGGTTACTGCGGTGCGCCCCTGACCAGCCGTGGATGTGTCTCCATCAGTGGAGACGTGCCACAGTACCTTGCCGTGTCATATTGGCCCCTAGTATGATATTTGCGCGAAGTGTGTAAATGCAAACATTTTACCCTGCGTAATTAACGCCCTCCCCCCCCCCCCCCCCCCACGCACACACAAATATGTGTCAATTTTTCAAGGAAAAAAGTGTGTTCATTATGCGATTAAATACGGTATATATTTTACTGTGTTTGAAGTTGTTTTAAGAATGCGCGTGAAGTACGCCATGTCAAACAAAGCAGGACCTTAAAGGGGTACTCCGGCGATTTTTTCATGGTCGCTGATTTGCTTTAAAATTGGCTCAACACACCGATAGACATGGCTCTACGAGTTCCCCAAGTATTGTGTGAAAAGAAAACAAATTCGCGAAGTTATTGAATTTTCAAATTTCGTTTTCATCGTGATTCTCAAAGTGGGAGCCCCTACTGGCAACATTGATGTGTGACGACACATATGGTACAAAGGGGGCAGTAAGCCATGTTCCCAACTGATTACAAGATGTTTGATGGTGGGAAAAGAATGTTTGGTAACTGATTCACTGAGAAGCACGCAAAAAGCACTTGACATACTCTGTTTAAGACTACATGCACGACCTGAAAGTCTGTACCACATGTGACGTCACACCCCTGAAGAGCGCGCGAAAATTTGAATCCTGGTTTCGGCATCAACTTCATTTACGGTTTTCTCAATTGCTATTTTGAATTTGGAGAAAATAAATAGCAGACCGTGACGACTGAAGTCCGGGTAGTCAGAAAATGCAATTTGTTTAGGTAGCTCAAAAAAGGGCCGGAGCACCCCTTTAAAGGGGTTATGACACGGAAATTAAACGGATAGATTATTCTTGAAATGGAATGCTGATATGATACTTAGCATATACACCAAGTTACGCGATTTTTAGAGCTCTGGTAACTGCAATATTCAATTTACGAATTTTTATCATTTTCATCTGGCGACCAGGCAACACTGCCCAAGTTAGTCACACCATGGCGTCCATAAACCACGTGACCATGAACGCTCTCTCATTTTAGGCGCCCTCATGATCGCCCAAGCTCTCCTCGCCGCGGGCCGCGGTACGAACAAAACCGCTCACGCAACTCGGTAACCCGAAAGCTATTCTCGCTCTCGCTCTCGCCCCCAGCCCGTTGACCTTCAACCCTGCATGCGCCTGCGAAATATCCCCGAACGACGGTGACCATGGCGAGTACGTCCGTAACTCGTCGTCGGTGGAGCTGGTCGCCAGCGGGGCGCAGTCAAAATGAACAGCTTCCAACATCTCTTGATAGCAATCACTCATCGCTGCTGCGATCAATGTCGAACACTTTGACAAGGCGAGCGATGCCGTCGACGTAATCGTCACGGACCGCATGCTCGAAACGTGGAAGGTAAACGAGGAAGCTGAGGCTCGAGACGCCAAGAGAGCCAAGTCTGTGAGTGCGTGCAAGGGGACGCCGCGCTGGAGGCTGGCTACGTCACCAGCCCCCAGCTCCGCCCGGATCTGCCCCTCCGAGGGACCCGCATATAAATCGATTTACCCACGAAACTATCGTGCCGTTTTCAAAACGAATTAAGCAGGATTATAGGAACATACAATGGGTCCTAGCAGTATAGTTATCTCACATTTTATTTGTGGCGTGTCATAACCCCTTTAATCGCAAAAAAAAAAAGAAAGGAACTGCGCGTCGTGTGGACCTTCCAGGTGACCTGGACGTTGATCCGGCTCTGGAAGGGTCGGTTCGAAGACCTTCAACGTGCCAAGCGAAACGGAGGCGTCTACGAGGAGATCTTGGAGGAGCTGCAGCGTTGCGGGATCGTAAAGAGGAAGGATCAGGTCCATCACAAGATCGAAAATTTGACCAAAACGTACTGGTGAGATAATTTTAAACTTGTATGCAACCTGAGAGTAGTATGAGCCAGGGCAGAGATTAAAAATTAAGATGACTTAAATTGTGGTTGAAATCATGATTTATATTGTGATAACCCTTTTCCGCAATGAAATGTGTTCCAAAATATATTTATTTGCTGTCTATGATGTGACGCTTCCTATGTGCAATTGTATTTAAATCAAAACATCAAGCAAGAACGATTTATATCGGGTTGAACATGATCACAGTGCTCTTGTGAAAAAATTAGAGCGTTGAGCTTGATTTCTACTTTCCACTTCGTTAGTCAGTTATGCAACAGACGACCTATGGCAAGGAAATTCCAGAACGCGAAAGAAAGGAAACGGAAACTAGAATAGTAATTACTTATTGCAAACAATGAGAACGCAAAAAAAAAAGCTTTTTTATTATTTAAACAAAAATCAACCTTTGTTTCTACTATGGTGCGGTTTACACCAATTAAAAGTTGTTAATCCTTGAGTAATTAAAAGTTACAATAATTCTTCTGTATTGTTTTCAGTGATCGGATGGATTGATCAATCAATCTACCGTGTTGGAATATATATCTAGTAATAAAAAATCACTATTTGCGAGCTTCAGTCACTTAAATAAAATTAATTTGATTCAGATCGAATGAATCTGATTTATTTCTTCTTTTTTTTTTTTTTCACCCTGGCATGAACCAACACACTTGAAACAAGTGGCAGGATGGTTGGCTATTATATCTCATTAAATGTCAGTTTATGGGTCCCCTAGTCTGATGTGGGACAATCTCATATCATTCAAATGCTAAATTGCCACTGCTTCTGGTTACATATGAAAGCACAATAGAGCCAGTAGCATAAAGTGTTTACCTCTTTATTCTGAGAATGTTCCAGAAAATTGTATGTTATACAGGCTGTTGCACATAAATCAATAACTTTACCATAAAGTTGCCCCTCACTGCAATTCCATTGTCCAGAATAACATCTGAGGGAGGGGACCACCACGGGGTCTGGCGCGGTGGCGTGGCCGTTTTTCTGGGACCTTAATTGACTGCTGGGCTCCCGTACCCCTGAATGACAGGCCCTAGGTGGATGAGAGCTTGGCCTCCAACCATGCCACACCGGCTGTAGTGGAGGTGGGTTTGGTGGTTTCTCCCATAGAGATGTTTCTGCATTTTTGGATAACGAATCATTTCAATGTAAAAGTGGCAGCCAGTGGCAAATGCACGAAATTGTTTTTGAAAATTGCCCACCGTGCTAATCGAGGTGCTCCTCTGCTTTTGCTTTTTCGACGAGCCGGTGCAAAGCGACGAAACTTTGCACGTGTGTGACGGTGCAATTCGCTAAAGTTTGATGCGAGGTTTGGCATTTTGGGGGGGGGAGGGGAGCTTTGACCCCCCAAACCTCCCCCCTCCCCTCCCCCCGGCCTACGCCACTGGTGGCACCTACCTAACAGCTTGGTGCAGTCTCTTGTAGTTTAACAGGAAAAGCTACTACTTATCTGGTACTCCTCTCAGTTGCTTTCAGGCATGCAAGTGAAAAGCATCGTGAACGCAGACTACTTGGAAGAACCAGGAGAGGAGCTGCGCGGCGAAGAGAGCCAAGTTGCTAGACCCCCCGCCACTGCAAGTGTCAACCCTGACAAGCCGGGGCCCAGCAGCATCAGTGGCACAAGCAACGTGCCGTCGAGGCCACAGAAAAGGAAGAGGCCTCAACCACCGAACGCCGCGCTCATCAAAACGGTGATCGACGAACAGAGGCTGCTCAGGCAGAGCTTCGAGGCTTCCTGAGGGAGAGAGTTTGCCCTACACGAGCGGGAAATTGCCCTACAGGAAACCGCAATCAAGGTGCAGCAGGAGCTTTCGACTGCGTTGATGCCTTTATGAGTAAAAATGCCACATAAACTGCCATGTAAGCTGTTTCGGTGTGCATTTATGTTACATTCAAGAGTAGCTGGCTCGGTGGCTTCAGAGCAGAATGTTTTTCCTACGAATCCCCAGTTGGCGGGATCCAATCGTGTCTTTGGTGCCTGCAATCTGACAGAGGCTTATTGCAGAGAGGGCACTGCGTAACCGAGATTTCGGTTGTACCTCGAGGTCCGTAGGTGACCTACAGTAATCACCAGTTTTTCATTAAGTTGTGCCAGATGCCCAAATTTTTTATTTAGAAGCAATGAATCTGTGCGATGTACTTCGCATTGAGGCCCTTCCACCCATATAAAAGCTGGTTGGCCGAGTGCATTAGTGCATCACCGCTCGGAGCAGTGCGAAGAAGATGCTTGCGCTGCAGAGAGCAGGGATCCTAGAGTAGATCCCTGTCCTCTGCCCATTTCAGTTTGGATGAGTATTGTGATGCCGTATGCTGGTGTTATTACCAATGCGTGACCAGGAGGGGAAACGGCTGGCTGGCGGTTGCACTGCACTGGCTAAATTTTCATCTATGTACAGCATGAATCACTGTTGCCCTACAACTCGGCCTGAGCTGATGCCGTGGGTATAGCCAATTTCTTACTAATTTTTGTGACTTCCCGACTAGTTATGAAGAGGGAAACAGCGCCAAAAGTATGGAGGACAAAGAATGAGGAACACGCAGACCGAGCGCTGCTCCAACGGTGCTATAATTCACTGAAATCTCTTCGATATACCACCACCACGACGATCCCGTGGCAGTGGTACCTTGTGAGGTGCTCATCGCTATCCAAGAGCACGAAGAGTTCAAACCCTTACATACGCCCTCGGAAAAATCAAAATCCATGCAAATTTTTTATAAAGCATTACACCTCATATACCCCGCTCGTGAATAATTATAAACTTGACTCGATCTATAGAATCACATGTTGTTTATAGTAAAATTTCTTTCATTTGATTGGCTGAGAACCATTGTGGTTGCGGACGAAGTTTGCTTCTAATCCGCCCGCTGGTCCTCGGCCGTCTCGCTCATCCTGTATCTTAGCTCTTCGGCGGGGCCCTGGCATAGGCAGCTGATATGTTTATTTTGCCACCCTGCCGGTGCTTTCTGATGGAGTCGGATATCTCCGGTGCGTGGCAGAGACTCCAAGGTTCAGGAATACAATTCGATTTTCACGTCGTAGCAAGCCACCAGAGATCATTCTAATAAACTAGGAGAGCACATGAGTGTGTCGTGCATGCGATGCATTGAAACCAACTCGTAACACCACGTAACCAAGGGTCGCAAGTAATAATGCACGCATAATGCACGTGCGACACATCCTGTGCTCTGCGAGGTTTTCAGAATGATCAATCCAAGGTTATTGTTTGCATATACAATTGTTCAAATAATAAAATCAGAGCTGCATATATTAGGGTTCCGTGTTTTCGGATGCCAGTCGAAAAACTGAAAAACACCCGCCGGTAAAATTTTGGTCAATTCGGATCTATCCGATAAACTCCGAATTTGAATGTGCCGATGCCCCCCCTCCCCCTCCCCTCCCAAATAAACTAGATAAAGATGGAATTTTACAATTAAGTTTGATCAGCGCACAGGGTCAATGGTCCCGGGAAAATGCCACCACATTTATCTTTCAAATCTCGGATCATTGAAAAAAGGAGTCGTACCGCTTATCTCGTCAGGGTTGAGGACAACATGTCATTGTACTTTTGGGTCACGACAAAAGTCTCTGTATTGGTTTCCGGTTTTGGCCATACTATTTGCGTTTTAAGAGGAAGGAGAGGATTGTGTTTTTTGTAACAGTTAAAGCTATGGACCATAGAGATTGCATAAAATTGGAAGAGGGGCTGTTAAAACTTCCCTATTACATCCTTTACCACTCCACCTCGCGGGGTAGCTTGGAATAGGATGGGATAAATATGTGCTTCCCAGCGACTACCTCCAGGAGTTTATTTTTAAGGTATCGACGTTTATCGGAGCCCCAGATGTGTGGAACTTTTGCCGTGGGACAAATTAGTATTGCCAATGGCAATGGCACCAACACGAAATCCAGCTCAAGAAGTTCTAATTGATATAAGCGCGTTTTATTTTTCTTTATTTAGCATACGTTTACACCCGCATATATATATATATATTTTTTTTTCATAAGAAGCACTGCGAAATTAAGCTCCAAATTTCGGAGATTTTGGAATCACAAAAAGAAACTCCGAATTTTTGGAAAAAATAAACTCCGAAATGCACCCCTCGTTTTTGACGAAAAATAAACTCCGAAAACGCGGAAGTCGCAACAGGTTAAATAGACGTTAAAAAAGAGGTTAAATAATAAATAAATAGTCAAATAGGAATGCAAAATGGTTACGTTAAAAACGAGTAATTTTAGAAAAATACCGTGCAGACGTTTACTATAGTGGGAAGTTTTAATGTACTTTATAATTGTCCCACATGTGACTTTATCATAGCCAGAATATAGGCATTTACTCTAGCTTTCACACAAAGAAACACACTTAATTATGCTTAAAAAAATATTATTTGATAATTTTTTGTGGTAACATTTTTGTTTTGTTTACGAACAAGTTTGCAAATTAGTTGAAATGATTTATTTTTGAACCGTGATTTCTGACATTTGATTAATTGCTTAGTATCTGCAAGAGTGCAAAGAATAAGACAACATGCAGCAGTGATTTCAGACTTTTTATTTACCAACATTTTGCTTATCAGGCAAATAACACTTCCTTAAACTCTATCATTCAGAAGCAGACAACAGCACTGAAAATCCACAACTTGCACACAATATAATGCACTTATTTGAATAAATAATAGATATGTTAAGTTTCATTCAGCTCCTCAGGGGCCTATAAATTTTTCACAGTTGACATGACATGAATATGTAATTCTAGTGGAAAAGATACTGTTTGTTTAGTTTTTCTTCAGTGTTCATTTTTTAATGCGGCTATTAGGTAAAAAATTGAAACTATATTTAGTCTTTCTTTTTACTCCTACCTAATATGTGTTTTACTTAGATGACCCGGGGTATTTCGTCAATAAGGAAGATAACTGAACATATATGCTTGATCGATTTGGTGGTAAACATGGTGGTAATTTACACAGAACCAGTAGCGGATAGTTAATTGCCAAAAATTATAATTTAAGGCGACGTTTTTGTTGAAGTGTGCCTTAGATGTGCCTCCATCGTCTTCTGCAGTTGCTTTCGTAATGTTACCTGCAACTACATAAATTGTAGAAGAGGGTAGGAATCTCACGAGACGGAACTGCTCCTGAGAATAATCTGTGTTTTTTTTTTTTTTAATGTTCCCCAGAAAGCTAACACAAAGGCTTGTTGATTGAAAGTGTATCTTTAAACGAAGGTTTATACGTAAATAACACGCACAGATTTTTTTTCTGCAAATTGTAGATATTTTAGAAACACCTTCTTGGCTGCAGAATATATTTTACTCTTTAGTGATTTGCAATATTGTGTGCTTTCATGCTTTGAAGCCGTCGTATTCAGAAAAGCCTCAATAAACCGAAGATTCCGAGGAACTTTTATACTGTGGTTCGGCAGAACTCGACAAACAGAGGAGGCTACGGCCCCGACAAGCTACCCAAAGCGCCGAAGTTAATCACGTGGTAGCCTACCGCCGGAGGACACTCCATAGAGTTATTATAATGCACGCTAGGGGCTCAACTGGCGATAGCGTGCTGTTGCAAATTGAAGCAGACAGAAACCCGTCCAAAATTGACTTCCGGAGTGCATTTCCACGGGAAAAAGTGAGTGCATTTTCTTCCTGCGCATTATTATAAGAGCAAATGTCACGAATAACTCGTACGTACGTAGGTTGGAAAATTTCTCAGTCACGCAGACGAAATAATGGCCAGTTACAGTGTCTATTTTTAATTCATGGCATTAAATGCAGTGCTAAAACACCTTCATACATGCCATTAATATTCAGTTAGTTCAGTTCAGTCTATTATACCAAGGCATTTCAGATGAAACGCATTACATGGGGGGGGGGGGATCAAATTACATATTTAGATAACAGAAGAGTGACGAAAAAATAAATAGGAAAACGCAAAAACTGCCAACTTAACAAATAACAAAACATGTAGAAAAAGTAATTAACAAATAAACATATTAAAGATCAACACTTTTCAGGTGCGCCTTGCAGAGTTCACGGAATGTCTTCGGGTTAGATTCACATACTATGGTTTCAGGAAGGGAACTCCAGTTAGTAATAGCGAAAGAAAGTGGGGAATTTTTGAATTTATTAGTTCTTGCGAATATAGGTAATTTTTAGGCTGTGGTCGTGACGCATGGAGATGTGAAATGGCGGGTCCCCTTCTCCAGGGATTATTTTCGTCATTCTTGTCCAGCTCGCTTGCACCTTTGCATTTAATTGCATTATAATCATGACAGTTGGTGTTTCGAAAATCAGAAGAGGAATAGCAAGTTTTGTGAAAAAGGGCACTGCGAGCAAGTTGAGTTCCTTGAGATAGAGGGCATAGGTCGAGGTTGAATTTTAGTGAAGTTACGCTTGACGTTCGTGAGTGGTCATGTGTTATAAAACGTGATGCCTTGTTTTGCACCGATTCGAGTTTAGTAATGATATATGCTTGACGAGGCCACCAAATAAAGTTGGCGTAGTCCAATTTTGATCAGACGAAAGTCTTATAGACAGTTAGTTCAACACAACGGGGAGTGAGGTATACATAGCTTGCACTGACGTCACCCAGTACCCAGCAATGGCGTCTTTTGCACGTGCGGCCAGCCTTCTACAGAATAAAGAGCACGATGCGAGACGCTCGAGGAGGCGCGTGCAAACCTACCTTCTACTGCATTAATGGGACGCTTAGTACCTGGGAATGGCGACTAGAATGACGTCACGTGAGAACTATGTATAGGTTAGGTTTTATGTATCTGCATGCACTAGCCACCGATATGCACTGTCGGACACTGTTAGCGCGAGCACTGCATCGGCGCTTTTCAATATGGGATATTTACGTGCTAAACGAACGAAAGACACCGGGAAAACCAAGAGAGACGGAAAAGACTACACACTAACACTGCATCAGTAACTCCCTGTGCATGTAGACAATCAAAATAAATTGAAGGCCACGTGACATAGTTCAATTTCCAATCATTAAGTATGGCTTTATTGTTTCGGCTCATGAATATGTGCGAAGATGCTGTTCTGCGTTTGGAAACATCACCCGCAAGCTCGAAATCTTTGAAGATAAGGAGACGCCAGAGAACAAGTGCCCGACAAAAAGAGTATTCACTGGACGCCACATTTGAGGGCGATGTTTAGAGCGCATGCTCGGAACGAGCTCACGTTAATAGGCTGCTAAGACCGGCAATCTTGGTGGTGCGGAATGCACGTGGCGAAAGAACTGTGGAAGCACGCCGTCAGCACGCGCTCAGCAGTCCGCCCCGTGCGCGACCGAAAGCGTCGCTGTGGTCGGCCTTCCACGATTGGCCGAACGCTGACTGTGACGCCGGAAAGGGGATTTATCATCGACGGAAATAAGAGGAATGAAAGAACTTTAATTTTGACGGTGTTGGCAGTGTTCCTTTGAGAGCGCAATGATTTCAAGCTTCCACCATGCTAATAACAAACGCCATCGAACTTGTTGTTTGCAAGGTAATGACGTCACAAGGGGGAACCACAGGAGGGCGCCACCAAAACATCTCGCCGCTAATGGCCGCCAGTGAATACTCCCTATAAACACAAACACCTCTCATAGCCCACATACTTTATTCTTTACGTTTGGAATGTTTCAACCGCTCGTAAAGATGCACGACGAGGTCATTTTCATATATATGTGACAGGGCTGGCATACTAGCAATATATAAGCGTTACCGAAATGATGGTGAACCTTAAATGTAATCTACATTCCTTTCGATTGTTATGTTGCTTAGATTCGTCGCTCGTCTTTAGACACCTCTGAAATGCAGGTTTGCGCCTGAAATATAGCGCAGTTTAACATCGTTCACTGACGAAGAAAAATGCCGTAACTGAACCAGATAAACTTTCACAATGTTAATAAATGTACATACTATTAGGTACGACCCCAAAAAAAAGAAAAAGTAATCCACGTTATTGTTCGGCAAAGAGGCAAAATGCACACGCGTTTTCCCGTAGGAATGCACAAGAGCACCGCAAAAGTAGACTGGTTGCTGCCTGCTTCAATTTACAGCCTAGAAGTCGCATAGAAACTAGCGCCAGCTGAACCTCTAGCGTACGTTATAATAACTTTATGGAACACCCCTCCTGCGGAGCGGTCACGTGCGTCGCTCTAATGTTTTTAAATGGTTCATGAGACAATGCGGAGCTCAAGTTCGTCTGCTTCTTTTGCATTGGTTGTGGTGACGTCAGAAGGCAGAGCTCCGATTGGTCCTGATTGAAGGATAGTGGGTAGACCCCGAAGCAGCTTGCTTCGAGGTCTACCCACTATCCTTCTATTAGAGCCAATCGGAGCTCGGCGTTCTGACGTCACCATAACCCCTGCAAAAGAAGCAGACGAACTTGCGCTCCGTATGCCTCTTGCTCTTAGCAAATTGTGCTGAAACAATGAATTATTGGACCGCACGAGAAAATAAGTAAAGAGGTAAGAAGCTGTCGTTACGTTTTAACATGCATCCCGATTCACTCACTACATTTATCCTTTTCCTTTTTTACTTGGGTAGCCCTTATATTTTGTTTAATTTTAAGTTAGGGCGCAGCCGACGCTACTATCCGATGGGGCCAACGCGGAGCGCAAGTTCGTCTGCTTCTTTTGCTGGGGTTGTGGTGACGTCAGAGCGCATGCCGAGCTCTGATTGGCCCTGACTGAAGGATAGTCGGTAGACTTCAAAGCAAGCTGCCTTGAGGTCTACCCACTATCCTTCACTCTGAGCCAATCAGAGCTCTGCGTTCTGACGTCACCACAACTGCTGCAAAAGAAGCAGACGAACTTGCGCTCCGCGTCAAGCAGCAACAAAATTGAATCGTCGCAGAGCCCTTTGTCTTGGTGGGTTTGCTTTCACCGTGTAAACCGATCACAGGCAGAAAAAAGACGTAGGATCACGGCGCCCTCACTGATCGTGATTAATTTTTCTTGGTGATATTAAACGAACAAAGGGGATGAGCGCCGTGACAAGGCATTTTTTTATGTTTCTTCATCGGCTTTGTGGACCCCGTAGCACCGGCTGTGTTCGGACTTGGTGTAAAACGGATTCGAAGTTGTCACGAGCCTGCGGTATAAATCACGAATTCTTAATTTTTTTTTTTTTAAGCGGCTTGAAGCGTCTCGTAATTAGACACTGCGTGTTCCGGCATCTGTACGTGACACCGTGGATAGATCAATATAAGGTCCTTATCCATGCCAACTTGAGCACTATCTCTATTCTAAACATCAGAATGGACCTTTTCCACATACCGACGGCTTCAGGCGGTGGCTGCATGAACTAAAAATCGAGGAAGTGACCTACCAGCGCTACCAATCGATAATGGGAGCTACGCTACCAGTTTCGTCGCTCTCTGAGCTGCGGCGCGTGCCCAACGCGACTTTAAAGAGGGGCATCCGTTACGTCCACCCAAACGCCGTGTTTTTCTTTCCGTCCACTTTCTTTTTTTTTTTGTGTAACAATTATATATATGCTGCAATTACGTGTTCTACTCGCTGATAAACAGCCTCCTTCCGAATTTCGTCGATTTTTCGTGCCGACTTCCGCCGCTTGGCATCGGGCACTCGCGCGTGCGCAGAACGCTTCTCGGAAAGGTCTATTACCTGTGAAACGGTAGGTCTGATAACTTGTGCGTAACTTCCAACGGCCCTCCGCGTATGATATTATGCAATCTAAATCCAAAGGTCAGAGTTCTCTTTTATATAGATAAATAGGGTGACCCAAGTCACCAGGCTCGATCTAAAATGGACCGTAAAAATCAGCGCCTGCACGTAGCAATCTCAAATTTCCGTCAAAGGTGTAGTTCACAGGTCGCTTTTTTTCTTCTAAAATTACAAAGCGTAGCTCTCTTTCTGTAAAAAATAGGGCCAAGAAACTTGCCACGGCCTACGGCGGGCGGCGACACAGACGACGAAGTCCAGTAGCGGGGTGTGTTTGGCGTTCGTATTGATAGATGGCGTCGGGAACAGCGTCCGAAGGTGCAGCCGACCAGCGAAAGAAAGCAGACGACACGCAGACGAAATCCGTTGGCAGCAAAAGCGCGGTCGATATGCAGGTGGTTTTTTTTAACAATTTTTGTTTTTATTGTCCGCATTTATTTTGTGACCAAAGGTACATTTGAAAAATATTATGTTCATTTTAATAAACCATGGTGGTCGCGAGCCGTCGCGATAAGGAGGTAGCGGCTTCTATCAATACACCTTTCCAAAAACCGCTCCTAGGCCGCCGCCATGTTGCTGATGCTGATGCGGCTGGTGCGACTCTCGCGCCCTCTATCAGCTAGAAATTTTCTGCCACCCTCTGGGACTGTGATGACCCGCTCAGCGCGGTTCTTTACCTACGTTTTTGCGGTTTTGCATTCGACGTTTTCTAGCCCCTCTTGAAAGTTTCCACTGAATTTTTTTTATGCGTGCTGCGTACCCTTTTTGTGTTATCTTCCATTGTGAGAAATAAGGCTGGTAAGTGTCTGCCATTCAAGCTTTCACGGGAAACGAAGGAGGTGAAGGACGCAGAACGGCCCTCGACGCGATTTTACGAACATTGTTCTCCCCCCTCCCAGAGATAATCCGCGTAGAATCCTCAGTCATCTCCAAAAATAGTTTTCCGGGTTGGGGTGGGAAACGGGTCAGTCGCGTTCGTTCCTTTGCCTTGGTGCTGTTGTGAAAAAAGGAAGCTCTTCCCAAAACGTGCCCCAAAACGAAGTCATCTTGGATTCCGTCCGATCGTCAAGATGTGACTGTCGTCGACTGTGACTGTGTTATTTGAGATCTTTCTCAAATAAATTCTTTTCGGATAACGCTGCATCGTGTGGTACGTACAATATATTGTTCGAATGTTAACACTTATACCCCGCGACTGGACTGTGTCATCTGCGTTGCCGCCCGCCGTAGACCCTGGCAAGTTTCTTGGCCCTATTTTTTACAGAAAAAGAGCTACGCTTTGTAATTTTACAATAGAAAACCGACCTTTGAAATACACCTTTGACGAAAAGTTTAGATTGCTACGTGCAGGCGTCGTTTTTTACGGTCCATTTTAGATCGAGCCTGGTGACTTGGGTCATCCTATATATGTATATATATATCTCTTTCGGGAATTCGTTGTTCCCGGGACATTTTTTTTTTGTTATTTGGCACGTAATTGCAAACATGTATGTGTCAGCAAAAAAAAAAAAAAAAAAAAAAAAAAAAAAAAAAAAAAAAAAAACAACAGAAACTAAACATTTTTTTTTTGTTTCTTTTAACGCAAAAATGAACTTTGCACCGCCAATTGTACTCAGTCTTTGCCCAAATGTAGCGCTTAAGGGCCGGACGAAATGCCAAAGTTTCAGCGCTTTCCGTTATCTAATTATTAGATAATACGCGATTTTCTGAAAATTTAAATTGTAAAATGGGACCCCCCTAGTGAAAAAGCCATTTGTATGAGAAATGTCATCTGTCTAAAAAACACATATGAATCGTAGAAGATATATAAGAACATATGAGAACTATATAATATATATAAGAACATTTAAGAGACATATAAAAAACATCTCATAAGTTTCTTATATGGTTCTTATATATCTTATATAGTTCTTATAGAGTTCTTAGAAGGTTCTTATATCGTTATTGGACACAGAAATTTCTCATAGAAATGAGATTTTTCATTGGGGTCGTTCCCGGTTGCTGAGACCACCAACTCCAGGAAATAGTGGCTTTGTCCGCCGCCATTTTCCTAGTAATTGTTTCTTAGAATTGCTTATAACTTTGCACAAGGTAATGGCAAGCTCTGAAACTTTGGAATCTGATCTAGACCTCTAGCACAACATTGCGGCAGAGCCTGAGCGTTTGATTATGCTTAGTTAATTTTTTTTCGTAAATAATGTATTGTTAATCTTTTTCAGGGACACCTTGTACAGTGTATCTATAAGCGAGTGCTCCCTTTGCGATATTTATAATGTTAAATGGGCTTGTGCCCCTTCCAAATGTGGGTTCGACTTATCTAACAGGAGGGAAAGCCGCCTATAGACAGTGGCGTTAAAAATGATGTTCATCTAATGGTAACGAATGTTTCACAGGGTGAGGTTCTTGGACAGAGAGATATGTGAATCACCATTCATTCAAGTAGAAAAGACTGTCGATGAATATTCCTATTTAACATCGCACGTCCGCATTTGCAAAAGAAAAAAAAAAAAAGACGTGTTTTGAATCGGTCATTTAGGCAATCAGTCATTCTTGTAATACCTGTAGAATTGTTGCAGCATCATCAAGATTAGAGGAATTACAAGGGGAGGGAGAAAGTTAGACCGGCAGAGCAGATCGTTGTGCCGAAATTTCAAACATGGCGGCTCTACGAGAAGCTGAGAAATTTGTTTAAGCTTCCGATGACTTTTGTTTTCTTTTTTTTCTAGCTCCTCGTGAGACTTTATCGGCTTTTGCTGACCCAAGAAAACTTGTGATTAGACTGTCACACTGACTCTATTCTTTACAAGATTTTTTACGTTGTTGGTGTTCTCAACAAGCTTTTATCTCAACCTTCCGATCAACATCAACCTGACAATATACAACTTTCTACTTGCCTTACATCTAAATTATTATTGGATTGTTGGGGGAACCGCAACGGCCCCTAACATGGACAAACTTCATGTTCTTAAAAATCAAGCAGTTCGGAGTAAAAGCAATGTGTCGTATGACCCCTTAATTAAACGCTGCATCTCTTATCTGTCATCCACCTCTATAATGCACATTAATTCTAAGATAAGCAACAAGTAGCAAAATTTATGTTCGCCAAATTGGTAAGAATGCATAATTAACATAGTATTCAAATTTTATATCGTTCGTAAGAAATATCAACAAAAATACAGATGTTTGGAAGTACTCAACACTAGAACAAACTATGGAAACCAAATTTTAGGGCACAGCCTCCGATCCTTACCAAATTATCAAATAAGAAACAATATCACTATTAAAACTCTAGCACCAGGGAATGATTGCTTTCTTGCAAGGGTCGATGCAGGGTATTAGCTGAAACACTCACGATCATTTTTAATACAAAGTTATTAAATTTTAAAAGGATTGTAAATTTCAAGTAAAAGATCGCAAACGCAGATTATTTACACTTATAATTTCCCGTGATATTTTACTTATGCACACACCACAGCGCACTATAGCAAACAACACTCACCCCCTTACACACGAAAAATAAAGCAAAATTCAAACAAACCGCGCTGACTGACAACTCTTTTTATATAACTTTGTCTTCTTCAACCTCTAGCAATCGTGCCTGCATGCACAACATGTGCCACAGGTGACTAACGACTATTTTGAAGATTTCACTTTGTGTAGAACACACCTTAAAATATCATCCTACAAACATACCAAAATAATGCTTCAATAAAAGAAATGTAAGACTATATGCTAGAAAGCGTGTCGTTGTCGCCATAGCATTTCATATTTATTATTAAGCAAGAAAAAAAAGTGCATTCATACCAGACTATATAAATTTAACTGAAAAATACATACATCTCAATATTGATTATTCAAAAATCAAAATTAAAGTGGGCATACCCGAATTTTCGTCTTCCTCAACAACTACTAGGAAGTAAACTAAATAATCTAAGAAAGCTAGATATATTAACATTTTATTTGATCAGGCAACTAAAATCTAACAATTTTTAGGTTTGCCGCTATTGCACGAAGCACGTAACGCGTTAGGTATGTCTTGTGTTCGCTCTTCAAGCACTGAAATATCACTTCTGTTTAGGTTGACTATTATATATTTATATAACCTAATTCTACTGATAAATGCTAGTGGTGGATGAGCAACATACAAAAATACCGCCACAACAGTTCTCCAACTAACACCGCTATCAGCTCAAGGTATATCACAACATTGGACATTTCAAGTAAAGCATCGCAGCCGCAGATTATTTACACTCTTAATTTTCCCGTGAGATTATACTTATGTCGATCGTGCCTGAATGAACAACATGTGCCAAAGCCATTAAGTTGACTAAAGACTATTTTGAAGGGTTCACTTTGTGTAGAACACAGTATCTTAAAATACAGGGGGCTACATTCCAACATTTCTGCGTTTGGAGACCGCTATCTTTCGCAGACGTGACACCGCCTTCTTTGAAGCGTTGTGTGAAGATGCATCTTGGTGACTGCTGTGCAAGCACTCAAGAGACAATGATATATTCGAAATTACGGAAGGTAGCTAAGGTTTTGTATATAGCAGGTTGGTGGTGACTCGTCTGTCGCTTCGAGTGAATCGGTTATGTCCTGATTCTTTTTTTTTGTCGATCACAATAAGTAAAATAATACAAATGGTAGTGTGATATTTCACTTGTGTTGGAAGGTCATTAATCTGATCTGACGAAAACCACAAGGCGTTTCTGCGTAATCCTATCTTCATTAAAATTGTAATCCTATAAGTATTTGAAATATTTCGCCAAACATGTAAATCTGACTAAATTATATTATACTATTCCTATGTACATGATATACTTTATCAGGTCTTTATATGACCCTAGCTTTACATAAGAAAAGTTATTATCAGGAAGAATGTTTTTGATTGAAACGAAAGTTCTAGATATCAAGTAGAGTTTTGTAACACTGCATACAAATGGAGGTTAAAGCTTCACTCAACAGTGAAAATGCTTGCGCAGATGTCCCCCTATTCACATGATGGAAATGGCTATACATTCGGATTGTAGGGCTGGAGCGAGGTTAGCGCGGAAATCGTTGTACTGACATGATATAAACAGAAATGTTTAAAATGAAAACTAAGATATATACTAAAACATTTGAGTTCCTCTAATTAAATGTATAATTAAAACATACCACTACCTAGATATCAACACGCTTTCGCTCACAACTGCCTACATTTGACCCCTGCAAATAAAAATATTTACGCGAACGACAGAAGTTGATTTCTTTTTAAAAATTGGCATTTAACGTTATTAAAGGGGCGATGCAACGATCTTTGTATTTTGCGCAAATACCGCTTAGAACGGATCCCTGACGTTAATGACCTGTGAAATACCCGTTCGTTTTTCACCACACGCAATCGAAGTCGCAGAAAAAATAAAGAAAAACGAGCAGAGTTCACCCCCTCAACCCGCAGCCAGAACAAGCGGCCACGTGATCTGGAGCCGATTATATGCCGCCAATGTTGATCATAGCCACGCGCTGGGGTTGGCAAGGCACAGGACACGCGCTGAGTTCCCATACATTGTTATGGCTCGGCTATTGTCGTCGTTGCAGCGATTGGACACGGGCCACTAGCCGAATGCTTCTCGAGCTATCGATTATCACGAGCCCAAATCGAGTGTCCACGCCATGCTCGGGTCCAATCTATGAGCCGAATTCAAATATCGTCACTGGGCGGTACTGCTACTGCCCAGCTACGTCATCAGGTTTTGCGAAGGAGAGATTGAATGAAAATAATCGATTTTGTCCTCGAAATTACAGCGCAACAAAGGAGTTTCTTGGTCAGTACGTACGTGGCGTTGCGTGCGAGTATCCTTGAGTCCCACTAGTGCCAGTAAGCTCGTGTGAAGTGAAAAACATTCCAATTGAATATCGTTGCACCGCCCCTTTAAGCTTTATAAGAATAATGTATATGATGCATGTTCCTTTAATATGTCCGACTACGGATGATTGGAATTTCATGCAGAGTTCACTCGATGCCTTTAGAGCTATATCTGTGAGAACAAACTTTTCAGTGTGATATTCATTTCATTAGCTCTCAGTCCCAGATGGATTGGTCTTTGAACTCAGCATTCTGATGAATTTGGGTGGCTTCATAAGATGTTAATGGTAGGCTCTTTCCAGACAAAAGACAGTGTTGAGTGTACTAGCTCCTTCTATACCAAACGCAAGCAATCGAGCCTAGATACGGATGTTAGAAATCGACCGCACAGTAGACCCTCTTCAAAAGTGGATGTCACATAGTCACCACTGACCAACAATTAGTGGCGGTGCAAATTTCGCTTCGTTAGAACGAACAATCTATTGCCATTTTCACGATTGGATTCCGCTAAAGGTATCGATCCGGGAGAGCGCCATTACACAATATTTCTCCCGCTAATAGACAAAAAAAAAAAAAAAAAAAAGCACAGAGGAATGTATATAACGCAAAACCACTGGTCTAGGAACGCTAAGTGGTCCCTGTAATTGCCTGGAAGTAGGTATTTATCGCATCGATTCAAAACATTATTGCATTTCTATGATGTTAAATAACTTTGAACTTCGGTAAGAAAACCAAAAACACCTGAAGTGGAAGGAATGGAAAGAAGGTGGACAGACCACGTTTCTGTGTTTCATTCTTGACGTAGCTGCCTAGAGGAGCTGCCCTTAGATCCATATTCTGGCTCACAGAATCCATAACATGACGAATTTCTTTGGCTCCATTGTCTAAAACATGGCATATATAATTTGAATGCTGTTTGAGACGTGTGACAGCACTGTACTGCCCCGTGTAGTGCGATTGATGTGCCACGCTCGCCAGGCCTCATTCTTCTGTAAAAAAAAAAAAAAAAAAGGTAGCAAGCAACAAAAATTCCGTACATAAATCAATTATTCAAAATAACGGAAAAATGGACAAAACAGGAGAGCCTGAAAGCGCTTGTAGTGCAGAGGGAGCGTTTGATTGCCGCGAAATCTTATTAAACTTTAAAATGACTCTTCAGATTGTATAACAGATGGCTTAGGAAGGCGAAAACGCCAACTATGGCCTACACCTCCTCGATAAGAAGGGCAGTTGTGCTAGATATTCTACGGCACCTATCGCGGGCCAGCACAGGGCCCCTGATGAACGCGAGTGTCACTTCAGCGTTCGGCTGAGAGTCGTGTCCTCACTGACGGTGGAACGAAGTAGAATGGGGCTAAGCATGGAAAGTGCTGCTACGGCGCTACCCAATTAAAACAAAAACAAAAAACATATGCACTTATTTGACCCATATCTCGTAGTACCATATGGTATTATGAGCTTCTCGATAAGGAACGCACATGTAAATTTGATTTTTGGCCATGGTTGTCTACCATACTTTCCCTGTCAGACTTCACACAAATGGCATTGTTTTCTTTCACAGGCCCATAATCGTTTTTATTATTATTATTATTGATATTTTAATGTGCATGTGATGCACAACACCGGCAATACTCTGTGTGGTTGATGTGCATGTTAAGTGTTTAAGTAAAGGTAGATTGTCTTGAATCACTTAAGGCCCGTTCACACTCTTGCGACCGAGTTCGACCGAGAGAGACCAAACCGGTTTTTAAGCCTCTTGCGATCTCTTAGGACCAGCTCCGCTGCAGCGGAGCTGGTCGGAGCTGGTCTTAAGAGATCGCAAGAGGCTTAAAAACCGGTCTGGTCTCTCTCGGTCGAACTCGGTCGCAAGAGTGTGAACGGGCCTTTAAAGTTAAGAATACCTTTGACAGGAATACCTAATTTTTATATGTTTTTTTCGAATGAGTCTTTCGTATGGTAATATATAAGTCCTATAGGTGCATTGTTTTTTTGTTTGTTTTTTAGACGAGTATTTTCTTCATTCATAGTAACTTTTTTGCATCCGGTAAAGACATCACATGCACTTCTGAAGAGGGCCTACATCATCATCAGTCACTGCTGAGCTCGTCGACTGCTTTGATCGGTGGCAGACGAGTGAACACCCTGCACTGTCCCGAGTCGGAGCACTCTTGCTGTCAGGCGGGCCAGTCGAGCAGCTCAGCGAACCGTCGCCTTGGAGGCTCCGACCTTCCCGTGGACAAATGAAGAGTCTCCAGACGCAGGGGGCTCGAGCTCTGGGGCCCTTCATCCAGGTTCAGAGACTCGAGCCTCAGGGGTTTTCTGTTGAAAGCTTCCGAGCTCTGGGAGAGGTTCGCAATCTTGCCCGTGCTCGTCGTGGGTAAAGATCGGCTGGTGCGGATGTCAGTCGGGAGGTTGACGCCGTTGGCGAGTCTGTTGGAGATCTGCTTGGCCTTCAGCAGGCTGGAGAAGGAACTGCTCGTTGAGGCGGGCGAGAAGCGATCCGGGATTTCGTCTGCGCGAGAGATCGGCGGCGTTAATAAAATGTTTGTCCACTCAACCAGGCGTTGTGCGTTTTGCCAGCACTTCCTTCGAGTTCTGTATGATCGCACCATTAGACGGGTTGCTTTTTATGATTATGTCCGTCTTTTACACACCTCTTCTATTTTTGACTCTTTCAGATAGACGGTTCACGATTTGGTGTTTTCTGTAAGGTGCTAAACAAGATCATTGGGAAGTTTTAAGTGGTTTTGACGGGAACGGTCTGACCCCGAAGGATTCGCCGACGCCAACGCGCATGCTCGCGCGAATCGTTTGGAACTTTGAGAAAATGGAGGTGAGTGAATCCTTTCGAGGCGACCGATTCGTCCCCGAAGGAGCTTGGGAAGGGTTCAACATAATATAGTTATAATTTGCGGCATTTGACTAGAGTGAACGAAGACTCAAAACCTTTTAACATGGCGGATGGAGCTCGACGAGCTAGCTTGGGTTGGGGAAGCGCTAAATGTCGCATCTCAACGCGGTTCAAAGAGCCAGCTGCAGTTTCGTTTTAAAACAATTCGCCGGCTTCCTCGCGAGTTTACAAACTTCGTAAGGACAGAGTCTGGATGTCGTCGCTAACACGATAGCGTTTCAGCCACTACTCGGTTTGTCGAACTTGTGTATTAAACAATTACACCAACTTAAGTACAATATGACAGTGTACGCAAAAAACACCATCGAGCTCGCAAGTTCATATGTTATTATACTAACTTCCAAGCATTGGAATGTGGTTCTCGGAGTGCATGTTTGACGGTGTTGGTCTTGAAGGGAAGCACCCCATTTTAATTTCAGTTTGTACAATGCCAGCCGCCAGTGATTTCTTGTATAAAATAAAGCTAAAACATCACAACGAACTACGTAATGAAGCTTAAATATATATTTTACCCGTTCTCTGCGCTTACTAAAATACACCACCTGGCCCCTGGGTTGCTAAACTCGTAAAACACAAAGTTGGTGCCGAAGTGCGCAGAGCGTGCTGATTGGGCAATGGCGTCACGCGAGACGAGATGTCAATCATCCAAGCACTCTCGGTGCTCAAATAGACTGCACATATAAATCCGTCACCGCGCGCGTCGCATTCTGGAAACATGTGGGCCAGAAGCGGAGCGCGTATGAATTTTGCTGCCCACTGATTCCCACAATGCATAACGAGGCATTACGGCGCGATGAGGCACTTCGAGTTTTGGAATAAGTCTATACATGGGTTGCACGTGACGTCATATCTTTCCTCCTTTCTGGTGGCCAAAACCTGCTGTTATACTTCGTTTCACCTTATGTGCGAGCTAAGGCAAAGCTGGAAGCGCGAGCACGAAAGCTCCGTGCCTTCAGGCTTTGCTCGAGCGCGCGAGCTTGGCAGAAACGCGAAAAGCGCTGGTCTCGCGCTTCTAGCTTTGGCTTCGCTCGCAGATAAAGTGAAACGAAGTATAATGAAGCTGTGCTCACTCGTTTCCGCTCGCTCGCGACGCTCGTGTACTGCTCGTAGAATATGCACAGTAAAGGCTACGCTCGAGGAAGTTCGGCCACCAGAAAGGAGGACCAAATTACGTCAGTGCAACCTATGTATTCCAGTGAGATTTTGAATCACAAAGCCGTAGCGAGCATCATCAGAGCGCGCGCGAGCTACACGATGGAGCCAGCCGATTGAACGGCTGCATGATGACGTCGCGGCCGCGTGTCCCTACATCCCTATGCCGCGTTGTCAATGCTGTCTAGATTGTCCCTAGGCGGGGTGTAAATACTCCAGAAATTTCTCGTCGCAAGATCGTTGTTTGTAGAAGTTATTGGGGACGACAAAATGACATTTCACAACTTCGGGAAGGAGTTTTTTTTGGGCCCGAATCTCCTCTTCGGAAACAAGGCGAAGATTGAACTTTGTGATATTGTGGAGCCGTGCGCGGTGTAGGCGACTTTAGAGCTCATTTTCCGCCACTGTCAACAACGCTACCGGGGTCACCCAGAGGCGGTGTGTGTGGTGACGGCGGTAGTGTTTGACAGATGAGGGGGCGACGGGAGATGGCGAGAAAAAGACCAGGGGAAGGGTAAAAAAGGGACGCGACCACGCGCACACACTAAAATTGGGGTCGGGCGGTGGCGTAGATGCAGAGGTCTCGTTCATAGGAAGATCGGTTTTGACTCGAGCAAATACGGTAATACTTTTAGCCACTTCAGAAATCTACCGAAGGCATCTGGGTCAGAGCCGTGTGCTTACTCAGCAGCTCTTCTTGTCTGTTTGTTTTCTTGAATATATGGTTGACGAAGTCTTCTTTTCTACTCTTTCCTGGTCCCTGCGAGTGAAATAAAAAAAAGCGATATCGTCATTTCTCGTTAGAATAACTATCATTAGTTCTTCAGCGTTCTTATCCACTAATGCTGCGATTTTATTGGCTGGGGAACTATAATAAGATACTGGGGACTCGTAATGACTATAACTCTAAATGAATTCAGTGCATCCACTTTCCCGCGCAGCACTCGGGAGGAGCCAATCGCTGCAATCTAGGGAGGAAGCTCGGTAGATAAGTCATGACGAGGCCGAGCTGTGATTGGAACGATTAGTGGGTAGACCTAAAGCTAGCTGCCTTTGTCTCCACCGTACTCGTCAAACGCGTTCGAATGCAGAGCGTCCAGGGATTTCCCCAGACCCCCCCTAGTGGGGGTATACACCCCCCCTAGTTTTCCTGGACACCCCCCCCTTGAATCTAAAAAAAAAAAAGGAAAAAATAAAATTCTTTTTTTCAGATTAAGTAGAAAACACCACCTCTCAGGTGTATATATAGAGAAAGGGAAACATACATTACGGGTATGAGCATTTGGTTAATAGACGTCTGTAATTTAGCTAGTGGACTAAAAAAGAAACAGTTTTATATTTTATCTAGCCTCGCCTCGCATCGCCTCCCCCCCCCCCCCCCCGAGCCATTGGGACACCCCCCCTTGATTAGAATCCTGGGGAAACTCCTGAGAGCGTCAAATGCCGAACGCCGGCGTTCCGCGTTCTTACGCGTTCGAACAGTTGGAAACAAAGGCAGTTAGCTGTGCGGCTACCTACTAATCATTCGAACCAGAGCTTGGCGTCCCGACGTCAACGCGCACTCTTGTCTCCTCCTCTCCTTCACTTTCTGCCCGCATAAAAAGATTCGGCGGTGTGACACTAGCACGACGTGTCACGTGCACTTATGTCACGGCGCAGGCAGTTCGTTCTAGGTCTGTACGTACTACTTTTAGCCTGGTCAGTCGCCGCACTCTCTCCGTATATACTTCGTCTCACCTTAGCATGGACTATTGTTTCCCGCGCGTGCCAAAAGCCCGAGCTAGTCGCTTTGGACGAAGCCTCGGCGACTGCGCGAGCGCTCGTGCAGCGAGTGCTCCAGTCAAGGCAGTCGAAGCTAGCCGCTCGCGCTTGCACAGCCTTCGCAGTTAGTCCGTGCTAGGTGAGATGAAGTATAGACCTTTCCAATTGTTTACAAATCCACAGCCACAGCGTGCATCTCCACAGCTCAGCACGTGCGTGTGTGTCGCTCCGGAAAAACGTAGCAAAGCACCGGCCGTACGCACGAACCCAGGAAATGGGCACCGGCCATACGCTCTTTCGTGAAAGGTCTATAGACTTTCCAAAACGAGCTTGTGGCCGGATGCAATGTGAGGTTCGTGCGTATGGCGCGTGCTTTTGCTCGCTTTCCGAAGCGACGAACACGCACGTGCTGGGCTGTGGAAGATCGCACGCTGGACTGTGATTTTGTACAACATTGAAGGTCTATACGTTGCAGCGATTGGTTCTCCAAAGTGGGGAGAACCAATCGCTGCGGTTCCTTCTGTTAGCCCGCCCCCCGTGGCACCTCCCGCCACTCGCGTTTTTTTACGTACGGTGATATAGAACCACATCGTGATCTCAACGAGCCGCTCCTATGATTTACGTTATCATAATTCGCAAAATAAAAGGCGAAAGACTTTCACCGTTTTATCGTTGTCGGCACTTTTACTTCGGCATTAAAAAAAATGCATAGAATAAGTAGATCAATCATGTTTGTTTTGGTACAGCCAAAATTGCACTTGAATGTCTCTATCAATGAATAACGACAAAAAAAGAAAAAGAAACAGATAGCAGCAAATTTCGCGGCACAAAATGGCGTCTTTGAATTCACTCAGTAGCTGCGCGCCACCGTTTTTTTTTCCCTAAAACCTTCACCGTCGCGTCGCCCGTGCCTAAAAAAGAACAACAGAGTTTTAGGGAAGCGTTTTCGCACATCCGATACGGTACGATGAGCCCTCAAGTACGAACTGCGCATGCGCTACCACAGAAGACTTCCATATGCGCAGTGCGTACCGGAGGGCCCATCAAACCGAATCGGATATGCAAAAACGGTTCCCTAAAACTCCCTAATGTCGCTACTAAAATAAGCACTGAATGCGTTTCTTTCTTTTTTTTTTTTTCTTCATATTCCGTTTTATTTGAAGTCCGACCGAAGCCAACGTTGCACTCCGATGGAGCTGATCGAGAGGTGCCAAAAGTGTTTTATCCTCATGGCACGCGTTGTCTTTGCGCGTCTGCTATCAGCGAGGCTCAACCAACCAAGCAGAGATAAAAGCGCAGGGTTTCGACGGATTAAGTGTGCGTGATTGGTTTTAGCGGGTGACCGCAAACGCACAACGAGAACAGCGCCATTGACGATGCACTTTTTGTACTTCTTGTTTGGCTCCATTGGATCCTATACGGAGCGCAAGTTCGTCTGCTTCTTTCGCAGGGGTTGTGGTGACGTCAGAACGCCGAGCTCCGATTGGCTCCGACCAAAGTTACTATATTACCTCAGTTGTGGAACTTCTGCGGAAGGTGGTACGTACCACCCTTCACTCACTTCAGTCCGCCACCCGTCTTTCGAAGCGCCATCTAGAGTTTTATTTACGAACTGTGTTTTCCATAGAGTACGGTGGAACGCCATCTAGACACTGCGCTTCGAAACGTACATATTCCATAGAATAAACTGTAATTACCAAAGCCACCGTCCGGCGCGTCGAACGACGGGAGGCGAGTCGTGTTGAGTGAGGGTGGTACTGCTCGTGCATGCAGAGTGTATGAGCAGTTCCGTAACTGAGCTAATCTAATAACGTTGGCTCCGACTGAAACATAGTGGATAGACCTCAGAGAAAGCTGCCTCGAGGTTTACCCCCTATCCTTCAATCGGAGCCAATCGAAGCTCGGCCTCTTTCTGACGTCACCGCAACCCCTGGAAAAGAAGCAGACGAACTTGCACTCCGCATAGCGACGGCTGCGAATGTGAAACGAAGTATGAGGACCGTCGAGTGCGTAGCCTGTCGTACCTCTCGGCCGTTTTCATCGGAGGTCGCTTCAAAGTAATTCGTCACGATGGTGGGCATTTCTCCGCCATTCTGCAACACCCGCCCGCCGGGATGTACACCTGTGCAATGCATAAAAAAAATAACAAAAGTTGGTAAACACCTACGCGTTCCCTTAGGTGAAACACGGCGACAGCCGAGGTGTGACGTTGGAGCCGCTAAGGTGTCATTTCGGAGCAGATGGACTGAACGAACGGTAAAGATGCGAGCGCACCATACAGTCCGCATAGGCGTTTTGTATTAAACCCAGTAACACACTGGACGAAAATTCCATAGCGTTTTCGATCCAACGAGGGTGTATTAGGGAGAGAGCATTTCGTGAACCTGTTTAACATTTTTATCGTACGCAAACTGCCTCGTGGTAATTGAAGAGCGCTTCGAAAATAGCACGCCCAAGTTTGAAATCCCGGAAACGACGAAACTGCAGTATGCATGAACCGTATCCTGTGGTTGGTGTGGCTGCCTGAACGTCTTACGCAATGTTTTGAGACTCAGACTAACATCGCCTTGTGGTAACTGAAGAACACTTCCAAAATGAAGCACTCAAGTTCCAAGCGTTGTAGGTCCACCTTGTTTCACGCCCGTGGTTTCGCCGGCTTAACACCCACATAGCTTTATCTGTTTTATCGCCCGAGAACATTTTAGTTATAATTAGCGAAAACTCTTTGTTATTATTGTTTCCATTATCAGCAGTCTCGTGTCTATGTTCCTATGTGCCGTCACGGTAACAAGTGACCTCACAGTGTCACGTGACGTCCTGAGATCACGTGACTCACGGTGTCATCTCACGCAATAATGTCACCTCATGGCGTCAGCTGACGCCATGTAACAGGTGAAGTGAAGAGCGGCGGGATGTCAGAGTCGTCTCCAGTGGCGTGACGTCAATGTAGGATCTTTTGGCGGAGTGCCGAGAGTGGTCCGCGTCCATATGGAGCGCGGTTGACGGCGCGAAACCCGCTACGTGTCCCACTAACAGCTATCGCTGTAAAAATAAAATTAGTTATCTATTCTAAAGTCACTTGATATTCTCTTTTACGAGTAGTAACAACTACCAAGGCGTATGACGAAGCACATTCGGCGAGAATAAAATGGCGTCCTTCGGTTAATTTTTCTTCCGTGCGGCGACATCCGGTCCATTAAACCCGCACCGTCACGCAGTCGGAGTTTAAAAGAATAACGGTACTTGTGAGAAGCGCAAAACGCGCATTCTATTTATGGGGTTTTATGGTGACATTATTCGTGCAAACTGAGTGGGACCAAACTGTTGTAAGTTCTTGAAAGGCTCCATGGCAATGGTCGATATGTTTGAGACGTTGATCAGTTCTCGATATAATGCCTAAAACGCTTGCAAACGTGTTTTAATGCGAAAACATTAACAGTCTCATGGAGCGAGCTGACGTCATCAGTTTGAAGGGCGAAGACGGCTCCTGGTTTCCGCGATCCCAATAGGAGCGATTCGTCTTCGGTTCCATTGGCTGGCGCGCGTCGACGGTTCCATTGGCCGCTGCGCCATGGCCTCCGAGATCCCGAAGCGCGCGCGCGCTATTACGCAGCAGACGACAAAGGGAGCGGTCGAGCAGACGACAAAGGGAGCGGACGAGCAGACGACAACGGGAGTGGACGAGCGGCTTGCATGCTTTCGGATTCACAACTCATAAGAAATGCCTTGGTGTACCTCGAGCTTTCTTTAATATACAAGGCGTCCTCGAAAAAAATTCGAAGTGTTTTTGTCGCTTCTGAGCGAAACTGAGAGTCACCGGACGCTCATTCTTTGCCTAAATGTATACGCTAGCGGTCCGAACCCGATGCCAACAAATTGAGAGTTTGCCGCAATTCGGTTAAAAAGGTATAATCGATTTTGTTTTACATGTTCAATGGGGAAATTGCGGCCGCTAAGGCCGACAAATACATGGAGCCGAATGGCGTCCACAACCGATAACGAACCCAATTTTCTCATTCAAATTTTTATAAAACCACATAACTTTCGAACCTGATGGCAAGATGTTGGCCTTTGGTACCTGGTCTAAACCGCTAGCTTTATATATCGGCGGAGGCTGAGCGTTTGGCGATGCTTAATTTATTTATGCAAAAAAAACTTTGCATTTGATTGTAGACACACTGTACATTCTACGCATACATTAGTGCTCAGAAGTCACGTCACTTCTGTTTCGTGATGTCTGGGTTTTCGAACTAAATGATCGCGTCACTTGCTAGGCACCACAAGAGTTTCCGCTGAGTCTTCCAGATAGTGGGCACACCTTATTTGTTCTACGTGTCTGCCATTACACGTGTCTTCTCACAAGGTCTAGCGAATACTGAATGAGTTTCCTTCCACTAAAATATGAATGAAAACCAAGACCCGACCTGTGGGAGGCAGCTTGGTCCTCTGGATGCTGAGCTCCGGTAGCCTCCATCTTTGGGCATCCTGGTCCCAGACGCTTTGGGCCTTGACGAGTTCCAAGTTGGCGTAATTGGAGTCCCTCCTGATGCACGGCTGTACCTTCTCGAGGATCTGACCCAGCAGCCTCAGCTGCTGGTCCTGCCGCCTTATCGTTTCCAGGTAGTCGGTGCGGTCGGCCTCAAACTCCGTCTGCAAATCCCTGACTTCTTGCTCCAGGGCTTGAATCTGTTGGATAGATAAATATTTGTATTGAAACATAAAAAAAGAAGCCAGGGTTCATTCTCTGTCTGAAAACCATACAGAGAAGTGTAGAGGGGAGTGCAAACATTGAATGTGCACTAACATATCCGCGATTTGAGCATGGACCGCAGAGAGATTAAAGATTGAACATCAATTCTGCGTCAAACTTGGAAAATGTGAAACAGGGACCTTGAAATGAGTCGGCAAACTTAGGGCGAAAAAGCAATGAGTCGTGGCAGGCGTTTTTGGTTATGCTCGCGCTTCAATCATGGCAGAACATCGCTGGAAGACGAAGAGAGGTCGGGGAAGGTCGCCCAACTTCTTTTCGACCTCCAATGATACTCTGCTATTTTTGAAGCGCGAGTGACACTCAAATTACCTTGCACGGCTCCTCGCTTTTTTGACATAAGCCTGTCGATTCATTTCAAGGTCCATATTTCGTATTTTCCGAGTTTTACGCACAGTTAATGTTCGCTCTTCGCTCTTGTAGCAATTCACGCTGAAATCACCAATGCGTTTTTGCACGTGCTCACAGTAACACGTGTAGCGCAGCTCCAAATGTTCACAGAATGACACCCTTTTGCATAATGACACATGGTCGCTGCCTTGAAAAGCTGCGCGTGCATAACCGTGCTGCCCTCTATTTTTACGCTACAATACTAGTCTAAGAACTTTTCGGTTGTACTTTGTACATGCGCTTAAAGTTGATATTAAAGGCCAGGATCTTCGATCTATTTTTTTAGTTTATTAAAGATGTGCTTTAAATAGATAAATATGAGTCCGCCAATTACTGTTTCTTGGGCCGGGGCTTTTACCGTAGTAAAAGTGGTAGGTCCAGCTGTTGAAGCGCTCTTTTCATGTGTTTTTGTTGAGTCTGATATTTAATGCATACGCATAACAAATGTTGAACATCTTCCTTGATGTATTGTAATTTGAATTATCAGTCCCGCCAAGAAGAAAATTGTAGCTGTTCACTCTGAGTCGCAGTCTATGGTGCAATGTATTTAGCTTTCTGAAAAGATTACCCGGTAGACGTGTAAACAGGTGGCCAAATAACGCGAACATTTTGCCAATCCGCAATCTATTTAAAGCTGTTTAAATGTGCGGCTCACGTTGTCAAGAATAAAAAAGGTAGACCAATGTAAATCTGAAATTGAATGCTTAATCAGGCGTAGTCGTGGCTGCAACTTAAAAGAAAGGGAATTGCTTATACTGCATGGAGGTTTACAGTCGAAGGGGTGCAATGCGTTTTTTTCCAATAAACCTTTATGAAATAGCAATACATGTCCCCGCAATAGAACCAAGCTTCTGCAAAACTGTTTCTTGATCTCCACAACACATGGAAAGCCTCTGCACTTTTACCCTTTTTTGTTGGTATTTATGTATCTATTCAAGCTGCCCCTCCCCTCATTCAGCAATGTTGAGAAAATTTGTTTTCGGACTTTCGGCACGGGCCTTCGCGCAACGCGCTGCTGAGCTGCCGCGCACGATATGAAATGTTTTGCAGAATACAGCTAGTGCGATTATTTTTCATGTGATGCAGCGTTTTGTTCTGCAAATTACCTTTTTCTTTGCCTTCTTGACCAGCGAAGACTTTATCTTGAGCTCGGCGTTGATGTCTTCGTAGTCAGGAAGCAGCGTCCGGTCCTCATCATCGACCTTGGCAAGGGCTTCTGGAACACACAGTAAAAAAGTCACGTGCTCAGCAGCTATCGACTGGTATAGGCTCGATTTTCTATTATGTCAACGACGCAGCAAATGCTATGGGTGCTAGCCTATGTGCGCCCTGCGTCCGCTAAGAGTCGCTACCAATCGCCCAGCGAACAGCGCCGCGTGCGGCCACTTTTGAGTCAACGTAGGGAGAGCAGTAGAGCTCCGCCGCCACTCCCGCTGCTTCCGCCGATGTTGTAGCCCAAGCAGGCACGTCGACCTTGCAGCGCCCACCGCTGTACCACTGCAGTCGCGCTGCGATTGCCGAGGGCGCTTCCCGATGAGTACGCGCGACGCGGCCGCGAGAGGCGCGCGTATCGGCCACTGAGTTAAATCTGCATGCAGGGTGCCCATAGAATTGTACGCAGCTCGCCAAACATATACGTAACACATAAACTCTGTCTTATCTGGTGGAAGCGCTTATCCTGGCGGCAGCTGAAAGATGACTTCATAACGTAGCGTGCGATGAAACAAAGGGACGAATTGCGCGCAAAAAAACAAAATAAAGACAAATGAGCAGAAGTGCACGGAGGACAAGCGCTGTGTGTGCACTTGATTTACTTTGTCGCTGTTTTTTTTTTGCGCGTTGTTTGTTTTGTTGTTGGTATGAACCAACTATCGGCACCCTGCAGATCTAACTCAGTGGCCGATACGCGCGCCTCTCGCGGCGGCGTCGCGAAAAAAAAATACCCCCCCCCCCCCCCCCCCTCGTAAGACAGTGCATAGGTGACTGCCGAAACCATCAGTTATTAGATTGCTCATTCACTTGAAGCGTAAAAGACCTACTGTTCGAGCCGCGCCATGGCGTTCGCGGCGAAATTCTGGGTTTGTGGCGAATTCGCGACAACTGGCATTTGTACCTGGGAAGACTTAGTTGCGGCGCAGGCTGTGAGCGCAGGATTCTGCACTCACAGCGTTAACGCGAGTAACAGTAAAACCCGTTTAGAACGAACCCACGTACAGCGAATAATTGTCGATATCGAACTCACAGAAAATTTGAATAGAAATGCACGTAAAAAGTACTTTTTATAACGAACAACATATTGGCTATATCGAACTTTCCCCCCCGTGAAGGCTTCCAAAAACGCGCAAACAGTCGTTTTCTAGCCGGTCCCTTCCTCCAAAAAATAGTGGGAGAGAAAGAAAATTCCTAAAGCTCAAGTTGCGAACGAAATTGAGCGAAGAGAAGCGATTCAGAAGGGGAGGAGAAAGCTAAAAAATACCCTCTGCACGCACACACAGAAGAAAATACTTTTCATCCCAAAACGGTTGACCACGAAGAGAAGCGACTCACAAAGGGAGATAAGGTGAAAAAACAAACTCTGCACGCATGCAAAAAAAAACTTTCCAGCGCGTTGTTACAAGGCGGAAGTGAAGAGATGAGAAAGAAAGAGAAGCTCTCGCCTTACAACGAACGCATCGTTGAAGTTCACTGTAAATGGTTTTTGCTACATCGAATTACTTGCTATATCGAACTGATCGTAGCGTGTCCTGCTGTTCCTTATAAATGAAATTTGACTTATTAGCTAGTTAGTCATGTCTCCTAAAATCTCTTTGTTTCCTCCTCCTTTCATCTGCCGCTCCCCTTCCCCAACTCAGAGTATTCAGAGGCAGGCCGTATTGTTTAACCTCTGTGCTTTCTCCTCCTGCTCTTTTCTTCTTCTCCGCTGCGTTCTTTCGGTATGCAGCGAACTTACGGCAACCGACAATAATAGAATTTTACTTTTCTAGGCAGCGATTTTTTTTTCTGAATCTCCGATCTCCGAAATTCTGCAATTTTAGCATATCTGAAAAACGATGTAAACATTTCATTTCAGCCGACCAACTGCAGAAAGTTACCGCCGATAATTTCAAAAGAATTATACGCGGCAAGAGTACAGTATTAATTCACACTAATTATGACCACAAGTTTGCTTACGTTTTGATGCTAGACCTGACATAGGTAGTGCCCCCAAAATATTTACAGGGTTTTTTTCATCGCAAAAATAAACTACGCGTCGCCTAACGCTTATTCTCTGTCGAAATCTATCGCTAGAGGTCCGAATCAGATACCAAAGTTTCAGCTCGAACCGATATCTTATTCAAAAGTTATGTGATTTTCTCAAAATTTCGAATGAAAAATGGCGGCCGATGGAGCTCTCGATGGCATGCAGCTCTACGGCTACAGAAACCTAAAACAAGCGAAAATGAGCCCCATATTTTCCCATTAAAATTTTTAGAAAATCACTTATAAGTTTTCAATTACATATCGGTTCGTGCTGAAACTTCGACATCTGGTTCGAACCTGTAGCCCTACCTTTGGGCGGAAAATAAGCGTTCAGCGATGCGCAGTTTATTTTTGCGGTGAAACAAACCTTGTGAATTTTGGGGGAGGGGGGACACCCTCTATTTTTTGCATCGAGTCCTATGTGCAAAATATGCGATGCCCTCAATTTTTACCCACTATAGTCAAGAATCCTAATAATACCGAGGATTGTAACAAGTGTGTTTTATAGGGCCCGCCTCGATTCAAATTTTATTTGTTGCATAGAAGCGTTTCGCCCTCCAGGAAATGCAATCGAGCCCATGCAAAGTCTTTAAGAATACATGAAAGGATTAAAACATCGAGGACGGAAACGGAACCAAAACTTCTTTCAACTTCTTTCATGTATTCGTATCTATTCACCAACACGCTCGTTTTCAATTTTCAAAGTCTTTGCTGCGTTGTTTTTACTTATTGTCTGGAGAGCTCGCCGTCACGCAAGTTCCAGTGGCAAAGCCAGGAGGAGGGGGCAGATGCTTCATCCTGCCCCTTCCCCTTTCTGCAATGTAGCTTATGCATCACAAGGTGGCACGACACCGCACAGGCGCATAATGACTGGCGTTTTCCCCTTTCTTCAACGCCATCTCTTTCTCCCTCTTTCACCTTAAAGGCCGACCTAGAGAATCGTCTTCTGCCGGGAAGAAAACCAGTTCCTAGTTTCCTTCTCTCCACTCCTCCTCGCACTTTTCTTTCCTCCTCTCCCCGCAGGAGCGGGAGGAGGGCCTCCCTCCCTCTAGAATGGAAAGGAGACATCGAGGGAGAGTTTTCTCCTTTCTGGCTGCTCGTTGGCCTTTAAATCCGGACGCAGCCGGCGCTACGAGTTGCTGGGAACAATGAAACAGCGTCGAAAGCGCACCGACATAGCGTTAGTAATCTTTCTGTGCGTGTTTTGTCGTCGCTGATTCAATCATGCTCAGGGAGGACCCAGTGATTGGCTTCATCAGCTCATTGGGTCGGCTGCGTTTGGAATTTAGGTGAAACAAAGTATAGCTTGTATGCGTATGCATAGAACCCCCTCCCCCCCCCCCCCCCTCCTCCTCCCTTCGCGCAAAATATCTCGGTCAAGCCACTTGCAGGTTCAGGCGAGTAGCCGGCACGCATACCTGCCAGTGCACGTATCCTCTTTTCGGCGAAGCTCTTCCGCTTGGCTCGCCTCTCTTTGAGCTCGGCGTCGTGCTTCTTTTCGCCGCCCAGCATCTTCTCCTGCAGCTCCTGCAGCCTGAAAACGACAGCGTGATACAATCAATCGTGATGCCAGGTAGGTGCGTTGATCACACGCTAATTTGATTGCTTGTCTAATATACTAGCGAAACAACAATTAATTGTGAACTCCTTCTGCACAATATGTATTGTATTAAATTACTTGATTGCGTAAAAGTGCTGATCGCTTTTCATAATAAAAGTTTTTTTTTTTTTTCGTTGAGCAAACTTAGCGAGTTACATTCAAACGAGGTCACGTAAAATTAATATCATGAAGATTACCTTTCTTTCTTTCTTGCGGTATGATCGCAGAAAAAGCATAACTTTAGCGATTGTTTAACCTTTCAAACACGTGTTTTCGGGTCCAATTTGATAAGCAAAATTTACTATAAATATTTGGACAATATATTACTCTCGATCGAAAATAATGCTTTAGGCTTGTAAGGTTTACCTCTGTGCACTTTGCGGTGAAGGGTTATTGTTTTTTGTTTTCTTTTTCCTTTTCTGAGGGCTTTTTTGTTTTTATATGTACGATGTGCTAAACTGTTCCACAGAGTATCGCGTGCCGTTCATTTATTGTTTTGAAGGAATAATGTGTCACTAGTCTGCACAAACGTCAGGTTTTGAACAAAATCGGTTGTGCTATTTCTTTCGCTTCTTTGTATTTGCATGTTTGCTATTGATGAGCGGCAAGTATGTGTCAAATTGAAACTCACAGGGGACTCAATAAAGAAAAACGTTATGGCTATTCTTCATGTTGCCTGCACCACTCGATGTGCAATAAACGTTATTGAAGCACTGATTGGAACGACATACGATTGCGTGTCGTCCGATGGTGAGGCATTCGGTGCCCTAATGTCCGAGGGCTCGGGTGACATGGCAGACACAACGACGAGTTCTTCCTCTTTTGACGATTTTACGTCGTTGTTGTTCATCTGTAGAAGAGTAAAACAGAAAGGAATATTGCGCGAGTCGAGTAATGCTTTCCCCCATTTATGAGCTTTAAATGATTTGCGAATAAAAACAAAACCTGTAATGCACAGAGCGTCTAATAAGAAATGTTTATTTTTTACCAGAAAAGTAACCTACGCATCGCTGAACGCTCGGTTTACGCCTCAATGTTACGCTAGTGGTCTGGACCAGTTACCAACATTTCACAGCTTCTTACGTAATACAGAAGTTTTAAGCAATTTCTGAAAATCTTGAACGAACAAATGTTGGTTAGCGGGCTTATCAATACATTGATATAAATGGTGTCGGCGACCGGTAGTGGACTACATTTTCCTTATGGAAACACCCGAGCAGACCAGAAGGTAAATGACGAGAAGGAGGTGTCGACGTCCTTCAAGCCATTGGCTTTCCACCTTCCGTTGTGCGGTCGGTGGGTAACGCAAAGCGTTGTTGCCCCTCGTCCTCGGGGGAGGGGGGGGGGTGGCTAGGAGACAATAAACAAAGTAACAAGACAAAAAGAAGAAAGATATAATAGAAGCAGCTTTTTTTAGTTTTTTTAGTTTCATCATTTTGACTGATTTTTTTTTCATCATGTTTAACTGTCCTTAACAACTGTGTCAGTATTAATCAATTTTAAAGCAAACACGAGATGGGCAAAGCATATCGCAGGATTAGCACCAAATAGATTGTAGCATTTGTAAAAAAAAAAAAAAACCACTCATTGGATTAAAAAAAAATCGTTGGCTCGCTTTCTGACATTTAGCAGAGGCGTTCTAAATGCATATCATTTACAAGGCCTCTTCATGATCCTCCTCTTGCGGGCACACTAAGGAGGCCACTGAAAGGCACATTGCGAGGGTTTTGTGAATATATAAAGCCACTGCGCCACGTGACGTCACCGAGTACCATGAAGTCATGAGCTCACGTAACTTAAGGATAGCCCTATAAATGCCATGCATTAAAAAAAAAAAAAAAGGTCGCGAACAACAAAACGGCAATAATCAAAGCTCTCTCTACTCGCATCAATTGGGATCAGTACCTCGGGTTTTTGCCAGGCGTTCTCCCGCAGTCCTCGTAGCTGTGACTCGTACTGACTCCGAAGTTGCTCCACGTGCATCTCCAGCTTGGCCTTGCTCTCTTGTTCCTGGAGGCACCTGTTGCGAAGCTCCTCCATCTGGGCCTCGTATTGCTGCAGTCACGAGAAGGAATTTCATGCATACATTATCCACGCGCGGACCAATCGGGGGCGTATACGAGGGCACGGCTGCTGGATCAGCGCCTCGTCGATACACAGCCTGGCGCGGACTCGCGACGTCAACGAAAGTTCTGCGAGGAGTAATCTTCAGAGAAACGCCGCCATGGATCATTTCGGTAATCGCCCTCTGCGCGCCGCCATCTTTGTCTTCCATACTCCTTTGTCTTCCATACTACAATCCAACGGAGCCAATCAACCAGGACCAAAAGTGCGTCGTCACGAAGCTCGACGTCTTTGTGCGTCTTCTACAACCGGCTAAACCAATCCCGCACAGAATAAAGAAAGAGCAGCATTTGCGTGACTTAGTGCGGGACGGAGTTTGTTCTGTAGAATGCGTTGCGAGCAGGCGCTAACGCTCTCCTCAGCGGAATATCAGTCGCACTGCGCATGCGTCTACAACCCAGTGACTCGGCACTTTTTTTTTTTTTTTGCCCGAGTGATAAGAGTCGTAAAGGTGTATAGTCGTTAACGCATTAAAAAACTCGGGGCCTGTCGAGTTCACGTCATCTTATCACCGCTCGGCAGCCAGTAAGATCGAGCTATCGACACGAAGGGGTGCGTCAGCGTTCGGCTAGAACTTGTGCCCTCCTTGATTTATCGCGAGTCCCTGTCGAACACTGACGCAGCACTCGTGGCCAACCAGCGCCCCACACCGGCATCCAGTAGTGTCGTGAAAAAAATCCAGCCTTGGGGCTTTGCGATTCAGGAGGTGTTGTTGCCTGGGTGCCAATGGCTCGCACATATGTTTGGTGGCGTTTGTTAGTGGGGCTGTCGTGCCAAACGTTTGAGGTCTTTAAAGGGACACTTGCTTCTTTCGATCTGGCCGCACCTCCTGCACCGGTGCAGAATAGTGGAGGGCGATGTACTTCCGTTCTTAGATCAAGACACATATCGGAAGTAGACTGCCCTACACCTTTCTGCACCGGTGCAGGAGGTGCAGGTAAATCGACCGAAGCAACTTTACAAGGTATTTATGCTTGCCGAGGTTTTTATTTGAATATGACGTATGAGAGCCCGACTGACCAGAACACAATTTGCAGCACAAAATTTCGTTTCTTTCCGTCCGAAAACCGCCGGTCGGGTGTTGGCCGGTTTGATGCGCGCTCACTATCTTTCCATGGTCACATGCCGTTCAAACTAGAGGGCCAAATGTATCCAAAGTTGTGGGTCATCTAAAGCGCGCATTAAATATTAAAAAGCAGAAAATAATATAACCTTATTTTTTATGGCTTCCAAGAAGATGCAAATACGTTGATCGAAGAAAATATTTTTCACAGATCACAGGAAGTACACGTATTACCTCATTCTCAACATGGCGACGCACCGTGGGTTGGACTACGCGACGGCAGCTCACGACAGAAAAACGTTGCGACGGACGTGAAACCGCCACTTCGGAACTGTCGTTCACTGTAGTGGCCAATCGATCTTCAAGGGCAGAACAGCCAAACAATCGCTCAACAAACGGTGCATGCAACGTAGTCGTCGTCGTCGTCTGCTTCACACGCCGAAGAGGCGGAGTAGCAGAGAACAAACTGTAGGGAGCGGTAGCCACGTGACTTTCGGCCACTCTCTCCTCCTCCACATTTCCCCCTCCTTCTCGGTTCGCTTAGTCGACCATAAATCTCCATGCTCATGTTTTTGTTTCGGTTTCGGAGCAGTTGAATTTTTTGGCTTTATTAAAAAGATACACGAGTCTGCAGCAAAAATTTAATGTGTAGTTTCCTGACACCATTAAGAAATGCATAGCAAAAAAAGAAAAAAAAGTGTGTCAGTGTTTTTTTAAACACTTCCGTGGCAGGTGAACCAATGGACTACTTCCATAAATCCGCCACTGTGCGCGTTGCCTTCTAAAAGCGTATGTATTCTGCTGCTCACTGATTCCCACAATGCATAACGTGGCATTACGCTGCGAAGAGGCGCTTCAAATTTTGAAATAAGTCTATTAGGTTACTGCACTATAACGACAAAGTGAAAAAACTGGCATTTTATTTTTAAAACAGATGAAATGAAAACTATACTTACGCTTTTAATCGTGTCCATGACCTTGTTCGTTTCCTCTGTTGGTCAGAAAGGTACGACGTTATTATAAGCCTTTGTATTACTACGAGCATCTGCCTTCACAAGCACACCTTTCTGTATTACCAGCAAGGCACCCTTGAAACGCAAGTAGAGAAGGAGGGGAGGGGGGGGGGGCGAAACTCAAAGGGTTCTTTACTAAATAATACGCAAAAGACAAAGAAAGATGTGGACAGGACGTGGCGGTCGTTTTGTCCGTGTTTTTTTTTTTTTGGCGTATTATCCAGAGATGAGTAACAAACGAGCCCAATTTGCCATCTATGTTACATTATGTCTTCATCAGATTGCTTCAGTCTGACGGCATTGCTAGGTTATTGGGAGAGAAAAATTAACCTCATTAGCAATAACAAACTGAGACCGATTTGTAGAAAACAAAAAATATTTATCGACGACATTACGTTAGGATCAACATTAAGTTGGCCGAACTTGAAACGTCGTAATTTCGTAAAAAGAAATCTGTAGGCTCTACGCATACATTTTTGGTTCAACGGTCAAGTGTGGAATGCTAATAATTAGGTAAAGTCACAAGTTGAGTCACTCAGGACAGATACTTACAAAAACTTAGTTGTAAGGGAGAAAAAAGCAATTGGGATCTACGACATTAACCTTACGAGGACCAAGTACACGCTCTGATAATTTTTCGGTCTGTGCTGATTAAGGAAATAGTTGAGTAATTAGCAAGACTCCGAACAGCTCCCCTTCGGCCTGCTTTCCTTAGGAACAAACGTAGGATAGCCATTGGCTTCATAAACGGGAACCAATTAATTGTAACACAGGAGTAACGTTTGGATTCTGTAGTACAATATTCGCTACGCTTATAAGCATCCTAATTACATGCTTAGAAACCCAGTGTTGACTCGACGTTATTTAATAAAACAGTAAGGCAAAGTAAAAAAACATACCACGTTTCGTTTAATAGCCAATAGCTGCAATCATGCAGACATTTATGTTGATTTAAAAGTATACTCGCAATCCCCCAAACATTGGGAAAGGAAAAGTGACAAGGAATTGATGGCACCTTCTTCCTTACAGAGGACGTGAAAAGTCATTCATGGGGAATAACCATCAAAGCTTTGCCAACGACAGGCCAAAAGAATGGCCTTTAAACCCAAGACTGACATATGGACAGCCATATTTCGAGTCAATGGAAATTTAAGCCATCTAGAGCTTTCCAGCCATTGCAAGCTTTCGAGTCATTGAAACATGACCTTCCTCATTAAAATAGTTCTCGTCCCTTCGCTACAGGTTCATGATTAGCCTTAGCCACTGTCACTGGTACGTCACAGGCAGGCCATTCATAATGACAAAAATCATGCTGGCAGCGTCCTGTCTGCTGCAGTTTTTACTTTTTATCGACGGATAGAAATGTCGTAGCAATAAATGACAGTCGTGACATTACTGACATGATGTACCCTCATGCGTAGTTTTTGTTGCTGTGGCGAGCTAATGGTCTGCTGTCGGAAGAGTCAAATCCTTTTTAAGGACACCAAGTTCGGCCAAATGCATGAAACGCCTTCAACAAACAAACACAAATATATTCGTGCTTTAGAAAGCAGCACGCAAGGCCTCTACCTTCATCGGGCGGAGTGTGTTCCCTGGATGCTCTGAAATTCCGTCCCTGTCAGCAGCTGCTTGAGCCTCTCTAGCTCTTCTCGGTACTCCCTCAGCAGAGCGTCCTTGGGATCCTCGTTGACGCAGGGCCTGTTCTGGATGTTCTTGGCTCGGTTCGCGTAGCGGAGCGTGCTCAGCGTCTCGTCGTAGTTGGAGTCGGCCGGTGACAGGCAGGCCAACATCAGGGTGCGGGTGTTGCCCCCCAGGGAGTCCTGCAGCAGCCTGGTCAGTTTCGAGTCCCGGTATGGGATGTGCTTGCTGCGGCCGTCCACCAGGGCTGAGATTACGTTGCCAAGTGCCGACAAGGACAGGTTGATCTTGGTCGCCTCTCGTAGGCGCTCGCCCGTTGCACCTGCCAGTGAAGGAGGTCAGTAAGGACTAGGGTTATGTGTTTTCGCTATATACTTATAAACATCAGAAAGAAACCCCCGAACCGGTGTCATCAAAATCGGGGTAAGAAAGATAAAACAAATTAGATGTCTTTTGAATAAAAAATAAAAGAAGGAGCTTTATAGAAACATTTGTATATCCTAAGCTTTATGTTGACCCGCAACAAAGCACGCTCTGAACTGCTCACGAGGCTGCTGCTTTTTTCTGGAACCACGCCCCTTGTCTGGGAAACATCAGAGATGCAGGTCTCCATGAGTGCATATAAGCTACATCTGCTCAAAGTGTAGACAACCCACTGCTTCATTAGCACATACGTACATATTACCACCGATATGAACATTCAGCCAAACATTTTGACTATATGCTTTGTAGCAAGACTGCCATTGGATTCTTTCACAATGAGCATATTTTTATTCATTCGCTCTTTATCTCGTTTTCTTCTCTTATTTGTACCGGGAAGCTTTTTCCAGTTTTCTGCCTAAGCGCAAATGGTTCATGGAGCATAAGAAATCCAACGGCCGTACACTGTTTTCTTCAACGTAAGCCGCAACACCTAAAATAGAGACAGAAAAGTCTTCGTTGTAAATTTCAAATCCAGGGTAAAGGAAACCACAGGAAAAAAAGAAACTCCGCCGAGTTTGGACAAAAAAACAAACAAAAAAAAAAACGATAACACAGAACCCTAATAATCATCAACATTATTTTAATCAATAATTATATACAGGGTGTTTCTCGAAACGCGTACCACATCGCTCCTACGTAAAGTGCATTGCGTACAGAAATAAAAGTTTTATCTTCCATTGTTGTTTGCAAAAAGGCCTCTTTAGAAACTTGAGTGACTAAAGTTTAATTTGTCGATCTGAAGGTAGGTGTCCAATTATATTTTTTTAGGGCGTTGTCGAAAACCACTAAATCAGCGTACTTCACAAAAATATATGGCAGACGTAGAACATTTTACAATGCTGAAATTTCGGTGACGTCGCGGTCCTTTCTGACGTAACGTCATGATGTCACTATGTGCACCACGACGTCACGTGACACATGACATCGTATGACGCCACAGTCATGTGACCTTCTGACGTCACGTGACGTCCCACACACAGCTAAGTGCTCCCAGTTCATTCGCAATAGTCTGTACTCCCCGGTCTTCGTCAGCATGATCGAGCTGGTGTAACTATTTTGGCAGTATTACCATTAAAAGGCTTAATATTAACATTTTGTGTATTAGGCAGAGGTCCCCTGTTGAAATAAGAAATACTGCATAAGTGGCGCAAGCTGGAGTAACTGAATATGCTCCGCTTGCGAACATAATATCGCAACGGTCTTAAATTTTTAACGCTAAGTAATGCTGGGGAATCGATCGTCGCTCTTACAGGAAACGTGACGGGCGTGACGGGCGTGACATGAGGTGGTGGTTCACCGCGGATACGACGGCAATTCCGCGTGTACGCCGTCAAGCCTCTCCCGGGTCCCTCGGAAGCGAACGCGCTATGTCGCTGGGCGTCGTGTCGTCTGCTTGTAAATTGCCGCTTTGAAACAACGCTCTTGTTATAAAAAGGACGCAATTACAGATGTCTAACTGCACCAGCAATCTCTGAAGGTCCACGATCCTTCAGGTTCGCCAGACGTCAGTGCAATATCTACATTTAGCAAACGCAACGCAAACATTTTGTCCCATCCCCGAATCCTGTTCTCCGCAAGCGCTGTAGTCAAATTTGACCAATGTGCCCCCTTCTCCACTAATAACGAGTTGGCGGCGAGAGGAACAGGAAGAGGAACAGGAAGGCGATGCTCTGGCTCTGCCATTTAGTTACTCCCCAAGCAGCACAGAATTCGGCCAGATATTGGCCAATGGCTGGCGATGGTCTTTTGGCTAATGGCCACAGAATGCCCATTCATCGGCCAATTCTTGGCCGATGACTGATAGCCAGTGGCCATTGGCCAATAGCCAGAGAAAGGCCAGTAATCAGTCAATTGCTGGCCACTGTCCAAAGGACCATTTCCAGCCATTGGCCTATAATTGGCCAAATCTGTGCTGCTTAGGTCTAGCGCAAGCAGCAGCCCAATTGAGAAGATTCAGTCGTACATGCACCCATAGGTCTGTTGGCACGCACCTGTCTTGGCCTGCCGTTCGCTTCCCGCGAGGTCGACGAGGTTGAGCTTCCCGGAGCGGATGCACTTGCGGCCGGTGAGTTCCATCTGCTCCAGGTGTATGGTGAAGACCGAGTGACTCCGGGACGAGTCCGCGTTCATCAGGGTGGCGCCCACGGACCGGTTTTTCCAGCCGCGCTCCATGACTGCTTCGCACGACTGCACGTCTTGCACCGGGTGCAGCGAGAGCCCTGCAGCACGGACGTCAATGATGCCCTCAATAGACCTTTTGCGAAAATCCCCAAAAGCCGCAAGCGAAATCCTGTAGTCCTGTACGCTCTTCCTTGCCTCCGGAGCATCTACCATGTGACTATATATGGTGCCAGGAAAAGAGTTTCAGACTGGTGTGTTTACCGCGTCCTAAAGAAGTGGTCTTTTGATTTCAGCCTGACGACGTCATGCTGTCGCCGGCCGCCAGCCTGGTGGTTTCACAGCAGCGGCAGTGAATGTGGCAGACGATCGCTCTGCTTCAGGTCGTTTTTCAGCTTGACAGTCCACGGAAGTTTCAGGCAGTCAGGAGTTTGGGACGCTGCGACGTCAGCGACGCACCTTCCCTCGTAGGTTCTGCCGGGTCTTCTACCGCCAATCACCGGGATCGCGACATCTAACAGCGTGACACGCCGGCGTCTGTGACGTCTTTTATTGCCACTTCGGGATCGCTGTCGATGTATAGGCGGTATAACGTGCTAAACACACCGGACAGAGACGCTTTCCAAAGCATCGTAATATGACACTGACGAATACGAGAGGGCCGTGAACAATTGCTCGTCTGCTCTTTCCTGCTCTTCGAGGCCTCCAAGGTCATTTCTGTCGTCTGCCTCAACAGGTTGCACATATAGCGTTCCAGGCACACGTTTCGGCGCCGTGGACTGCGCTGCACGATTTCCTAAAGATTAGCAAGTCTAGCATTAATACTAGAGACACTATATACTTGAAGGCGGCGACTGCCTTGTACTAGAGCTACTAATACGCTACGTTTAGAATATCGACAATCTATTTCCAGACAGTCTTATGGGCTCCGGTTCGGTGCCAATCGTGCTGACTGGCAGCCGACAGTAGTGCTTCATATATATTCAGTACACCAGTAAAGAATCGCAGGCATTTCAACTAATTCGGCGCATTATAGTTCGATCACTCTTTTCAGGTAACTTACATACGAGGTCGTTCGTGCATCTTATGAGCCGTTTTGGCTGCAATTCAATTATCAGCGTTTTCTGACGCACCTGGCACGTAGACTCCCTTGTCCGGATGTTCTTTCAGGTCTACTTTCTTCTTGGGATCATCGGCTAGAAGGTCCCGGATGTCTTCGTTGTAAATTTCAAGGTAGGACGCGTGTACCAGGTACTTTGAAGCGTCCGCCGCCGCGATGGCTTCGAAGATGTGCTCGAACGCTCGGGGTATGATGCCCTTCTGTTTGGACTGCTGTGGGAGCCTGCAGCCTTGCATAGAGAACGACTTGCCGCAGCCTGTCTGCCCGTAGGCGAACACGGTGCCGTTGTACCCTTCGCTGACGCTCTGCAGAAAGATTAAATCGAGGCTGTTCGGGCACTTTCGACACGACACAAAAAAACTGTGTAATACTCTATACCAGGGGTGGCCACGCTGCGGCTCGCGAGCCGCATGCGGCTCTCCGCGTGTTAAAGTGCGGCTCGCGGCTCCCTTTCCTATTCCCCCCTCCCACTTTCCCGCCTCCCTCCCAGACACACGAGCACTTCCCCAAAAAGAGAAATAAAACACGTTTTAAATCAAAAGACTGGTTGCGGTTTAGGTAGTCTTGTGCTACTGCTACCTTACGTACAGTTGGACTGCTTTTGACTCGGATAGATTGAAAGTAGTTCGAGTTTCGTTTATTGCTCTAAGCAAAAGTTTGCCCCCCCCGCGGCTCTTGGAAGTTTCGCGGTTTTGTTTGCGGCTCTTAGGCCGGGTCAGCCTGGCCACCCCTGCTCTATACTTACACGGGTACCAACCGGGTGTAACTAGGGTATTGCTCACTACTGCTGTGCATCTGAAAACTGCCCTATCACTGTTGAATCTTCAACAGTCAAGATTAAAAAGAAAAAAAACGAGAAAAAATTGTTTTTTTTTTACTGTAAGAGTTGGAAAGTAGATGAGAACAAGGAATCCAGAAGCACGTTTCGTGTTTCAATCTAATCAGTTGCTATTAAACCATCATGATTAACCGCTCATTCACACTGGAAGCGGATCCGCGTTCGCAAAGCGGTTGCGAACGCGGTTCTATAAAGATCCAGTACAATTGCACGCGCACTCGATAACATCCCAGGCAGCACAGAGATGTTGAAACGACGTCGAAAGAGCGTCGGTGACGTCAGGAACCACATGTCGACAGAACGTCGAAAGTCTAAACGTCAGGTCCCTTCGACGTAATATGGAAAGTCTAATGTCTGGAAAAAAGGGTTGATTTTACGTCGGCATAACGTCCCACTTAACGACCTTAAAACGTCGAGTGCACGTCTGAATTGGACGGGAAGTCAAGTGACAACGTTATATAAACGTTGACACAATGTCCCATTTAACGACCAATAAACGTCGAGCATACGTCTAAACTGAACGGGATGTCAATTGATAACATTATATCAGCGTTGACATAACGTCCCATTTAACGACATAAAACGTCGAGCGCACGTCTGTGATAACGTTGATATAACGTCGACATAACGTCTCATTTAAAGACCATAAAACGTCGAGCATACGTCGAGACTGAACGGGATTGGTAACGGTCTCGACCTGAGTCACCGTGGAACAATGGAGTCAACCGGATCTGGCTTCGTTGCTCGAAGTTATGTTCGCGAAAACATGCATATTCGGACGGAATAGACCATTTGCTAAATCCCCCAAGCGCCCCGGCCCGCACTCCAGGAATCATGGGAACGGTGTTCCTTCAGCTCCCTAGTGATCGGTAATTTCGGCTACTTCTATGGTTACACAGCTTCGGGTGTAACTCGGAGTCACCCTAAACAAGCGTCCTACAGTGCCCCAACCTGTCATATCACTTTTAAGAATTCTCGTCAATGACAGCGTTTTCGATACTGTGCATGCTGTCCACCCTTCAACCTGGCTCAGCTGCAGAAATCTCTTACATTATTATCATTCTCTTACAGCTTCAAAAACGCTGACATTAAGTTAGAAACGCTAAAAATGCTATAAGCAGCCCCGCTGACTCCGAGCTAAATCCTGGTTTTTGTTGTGAATTCTCGGCTTTTTAAGCAATCCCTGCTAAAACAACAATCACGAGAATGATCATATTGTAAGAGATTTCTGCAGCTCAGTCAGGTTCAAAGGTGGATTGCATGCCCAGTATCAGAAATGCTGACATTGACGATAAATCTTAAAAGTGATACGACAGCACCTTGGGCTCTATATGGCGCTTGTTCAGGGTCATCAAGATGTTCGCTCACACATTGTTGGGACGTCTCGCGCTCAACGTTCAAAGAACTTCCCGAAAAAAAAAAAAACGTAGAACTGACGTCGAATAATGTCAATGACGTCAAGGTGTTGCTCAGGACATTGTTGGTACGTCTCGTGCTGCACGTTCAAATAACTTCCCGGAGAAAAGGTAGAACTGACGTCTATTGATACCAATGACGTCAAGGTGTTGCTCAGACATTGTTGGGACGTCTCGCGCTCAACGTTTGAAGAACCTCCCGAAAAAAACGTAGAAATTACGTCGAATAATGTCGATGACTTCAAGGTGTTGCTCAGGACATTGTTGGCACGTCTCGTGCTCCACGTTCAAAGAACTTCCCGGAGAAAACGTAGAACTGACGTCAGTTATTGCCAATGACATCAAGGTGTTGCTCAGACATCGTTGAACCCTCTCGCGCTCAACGTTTGAAGACCTCCCGAAAAAACATGGAAATGACGTCGAATAATGTCCAGGACGTCAAGGTGTTCCTCAGACATAGTTGGGACGTCTCGCGCTCAACGTTCGAAGAACCTCCCGAAACAAACGCAGAACTGACGTCGAATGATGTCGATGATGTCAAGGTGTTGCTCAGAACATTGTTGGGACGTCTCGTGCTCGACCTTCATAGAACTTCTCATACAAGGCGTCGAACAGACGTCGATTACTGTTGAAGACGTCGAGGTGAAGCTTATGACGTCGTCACTACGCAGCGTGTTTGACGTTGTCGGAACCTCTCATGTGGACGTACCAATGCCTTCGATAAAAAGTCTGTTAAGGATTTCGACGTCGCCCAACGTCTAGGACCTTATTTCGACGTCATATCGACGTCTTTTTCTGCCTGGGATCAAGCGCGCGTGCAATTGTACTGGATCTTTATACAACTGCGTTCGCAACCGCTTTGCGAACGCGGATACGCTTCCAGTGTGAATGAGCGGTAAGAGCCAATCTTCTAGCTTTTTCTGACCACGGCGAAGGAGTTGAAACTTATTTAACGGTTACACTAGTAGCTAGTACTGTGACTGTCTTGCGACCGATGTAGTGAGTCTAGGAGAAAATGAAATATATTTTGTGTAAGAATGGTGTGAGGTCAAGGCCCTTTTGCACATTTTCTAACCAAGGCGTGGGGAAAAACAAACGCGTAAAGCCTGGACTCCAGGGAGCTAATGTGCTGCGAACAACCGACGAGTTTCATTCAGCAGTGTTCGCCCTGCGATTGCAGTCAGGACAGTGGTTGTTGCGTCAGGAGCAGGGAACGTCCAGCTAGGTAAAATATGTCGCTTGCTCGTGGCATTCTTGCTCTTTGGATTCCAGCCTTCAGGATGCAAGGGGACGGTGCTCTGGCAGTTAAGTGGCTGGCGTGAAACATCGCTTTGTCTATGTGATTCATGAACGCAAGTACCACCACAACCTAATCATGTAAAGCTTTTTGGGCTAGTTTCATTTTTCTCGGTGATATACGGTCGCGAAACAGCAGATCAGATACAACTTCATTACAAAATATTCCAGACTACTCTGACATGACGAAACGCATCTTTTGAGCCACGAGACTGCATGGAATCGCCTGAGCTGAGGAAAAACCTTCCCAGACACAACAATCAAAGAAAGTCTCGTGTAGCTTCTTTCCGGCGGAGCGAACTTTCAGTGGTAATCATTGCCCTGATTTGTTAACACGGAGGTTCGGGCGAATTGGTTGCTCATGATGTACAGGGGGAACAGCGCACCCGTAAAAAATGAACAAACCCGTAATACAAAAAGAAGAGAAAAAAGTGTAATACAAGGGAGTTGTCAGTCAGCGCTGCGTAAGTCTTTTTCTTTTGTGTGTGTGGACTTAAGTGACTGTTTTACGGGTGCGCTGTTCCCCGTGTATATCATCGCCCTCAATTAGGGAGGTTGTCTTAACTAAAGCTAAAAGTCTGCGATGTATCACTGAGAACGCTAGGTCACATGTTTATGCCAAGATGCATGCAACCTCGCAAACGTTATGTTTAGGTTCAGCCCACTTACGAGTAAAAAAATTAAGGTAGAAATGCAGACGAGTTGGTTCATGACTAAATAAATTAAAAGCAGCGTGCTGGAGAGGTTCTGGAGGCGCGTGCAACAGAAAAATTGGTCGATGGATAGGTTTACTATGCTGCATAAGTTTCCGTAGAACTACGGCCGCAGCTGAAGAACTCTAAATTGCCTGCAGAAACCACTAGTGTTGGTTGTCTATGAATTGCGATAGCATCCGCCATGACACTCACGACGCAGCTTACTGCGAATACAACGACGTAAATTTTGAGCAAACACTACTTTATGAATGGTTTATGACGCAATCATTGACGTCAACGCGACTGCCGCGCGCCACTTTGAACTTGAGTGATTATTTCGTCTCTGTGTAACCGTTTAATCTTCTGTCTTTGTGTAATTGTTTAACGTGCAAGATATTTCCCCACCATCATTGCTGCTTCGTGTGCGTGTCTTGTCCTGTCTCCGTATAATCGTTTAATGTTCAAGCTGTTTCACCACCTTCATTGACCATGTACCAACTAGCTCAACTCAAACTGACAATTGTCTTGTAGCTTGGGCGCAAATGTGAATGTGTGCGTACTGCCGCTCCGTGTATACGCGGCGTGGGTATATCTGCTTGCTAGGACGACGTCCAAGACGACGTCTAGGACGACTTCTAGGACGAGCTCCAGGGCGATGTCAAAGGCGACCTCTAGGACGCCCTATAGGACGACCTCAAGGACGACGTCCTAGGAGATTACCTCAAGGACGACGTCCTAGGAGACTACCTCTAGAACGACGCTTTGAACGACCTCTGAAACAACTTCTAGGACGACATCAAGGACGACGTCTAGAACGCCCTCTAGGACTATCTCAAGGACAACTTCTAGAAAGACCTCAAGAACGACGTCGAGGACGAGGTCCTAGAGGACGACCTCTCGGAAGACCTAAAGGACGACCTCTAGTACGATGTCGAGGATGACCTCCGCATACGCACGGCACATTAGGGGCCAGATTCCGTACCGCGAAAACCGGGTGAAAGAGCTCTAGAGAAAGAAGCAGGTGTTTAATAAGCAATGAGGTCAACCGGCGCCTATTCCCGGTTTGCGACATTACGAAATGAACGGAAATGAAAATCATAAGATAAAAGAAAGCAACGAGAGAAAGATACAAGAGAGAGAGAGAGAGAGAGAGAGAGAGAGAGAGAGAGAGAGAGAGAGAGAGAGAGAGAGAGAGAGAGCAAAAAAAAAAATTAAAAGACAAAACAAAAAAAAATCTTGAATAAATAAAAAAAATACAACTTAAAGTTTGTATCTGGAGCATGTAACTTCCAGTTTGAGCTCACCTAAGCACGCTACAGTTTTTTGGTAATCGAGTAGTTCTTAGGAATTTCAGGGTAGGTTCCGTTGTTACATAACCATCAGCTGCAGATATCCATGGACCAAACAAAATAGGAATGGTCATCTCCTGTTGCTTTTAGTCTCAAGTGGTTCTTCATCAACTCCCTTTCGCAGTTGTATTCAGTGCATTCGCACAATATGTGTTGAGTGGTATCTGCGACGGCGCACGTTGAAGGTGAAGTGTCTAAAGGATTCTATCGCAATGATAACTTCAAATTTATTTTGACGTGCGTGACGTAAATTTCGTGACCAAGTTTTTGTAACATTCCGTGACCGTGATTTTGTGATATTTCGTGCCCAAGTTTTCGTGACATTGACTTCTCAACTTTGCGCCCCCTTCCAAGCGCGGAGAAAGGAAAGGTGTATTTCTACATCAAAAACAGGTGCGAGGCACTGCGTAAGCAAGCCTTCAATTTATTTACATAAAAAATTGATAGATTTTATCGACGCCCCGCGAGCGACACGCCTCGTGAGCGACAGGCCGTCGGTGTACGGTGTTTTTTGATTTTAGGGTGGTTTCTCGCTGGAGCACTGCACGTGTAAAGCACGAGAAGGCACGAGCCCTCGTGTGCACGGTCGTCTGCCTCCCAAGAACTAAAGTTATGGTGGCGTCACGCATGCGCCGAACGCTTAGTGAGATCGGTCTATAGACCTTTCCAAAAAGAGCGTGTGGCCGGTGTCATTTTGACTGTTCGTGCGTATGGCGCGTGCTTTGCTCGCTTTCCGAAGCGACGAACACGCACGTGTTGGACTGGGAAGATCGCACGCTGGACTGTGATTTTGTAAACATTAGAAAGGTCTATTAAGGCTGAACTCCATGGGACGAATATGCTGCGAATAACCGACGAATTTTGCCCGGCGGCGTTTGCTCTGCGCGTGGAATCAACACGGTGGCTGCTACGTCGTGCGCAAAGCGAGCCTGCCATGGGCCGGCGTTCGCCAGTTATTCGTCACATAATTCGTTCCATGGAGTTCAGCCTTTATGCGACAAATAACTGACGAACGCCGCCCGACGGCACGCTCGCTTTGCGCGTGACGTAGCAGCCACTGTGCTGATGCCACGCGCAGAGCAAAAGCCGCCGAGCAAAATTCGTCGATTTTTCGCTGTATATTCGTCCCATGGAGTTCAGCCTTTAGAGCGCACCTCAAGTTTTGAGGAGGAGAAGAGGAAGGTACGGAGAGGAGGCTTGCCCCACCTCCTCTCCTGCTCGCCTCCCATTTAGGAAACATTTTCCGCTAAATTTGGCGGAGAGTTTTTCCCGCTAAATTTAGCAGAGAAAATTTTCCGCTAAATTAGGCGGGGAAATAGTTTTGCTAAATTTAGCGGGGAAATTTTCCCGCTAAATGTAGCGAGGGAAATTTTCCGCTAAATTTCGCGGGGAAATCTTTCCGCCAAATTTAGCGGCGATTTTTTTCTGCTAAACTTAGCAGAGAAAATTTTCCGCTAAATTTAGCGGGCAAATTTACCCATAATGCACTGCGCGGTTACACCGACGGCGACGCCGACGCCGTTTAAGCCGGAAACAAACGCATAAGAGCTGCGCTCTAAAAAAAGATCGGGGTAAAAATGAGGCTGCATTTTCTGAGCTCGTAATAGGGGAGAAATCGAGTGTTTCTAGAAACTATTACGGAATTCGGGATTTTTTCTGGTTACATATAAAAATCAATAAACTAATCGAAAATAAAAATATTGATCAGTTTTAGGACATGGATTGTTTTATTGACACAAGGAAGTAATTAATGTGCAGATAACCGGATTAAAAGATGGAGGTACACCTAAGCATTCCTTATGAGTTGTGAATGCGAAGACATGCAAGCCGCTCGTCCGCTCCCTTTTTCGTCTGCTGCGTACTTTTCGTCGCCGGTCAGCGCGTGTGCTCCCCTGGTGACCTTGGACGCTCCGCGCTGATTAGGGTGCCTACATGTCTGTCTGTCTCAGGGTGAAGACATCCATTGTTGCACTGAATGTGCCAGCGCGTGACGCTCTCGCGCACTCGGTGCGTGACTTGGCCGATAAAATGGCGTCTATGCATTAGCCAAAGCTGCGCGCTCGAGCTGAGTAACACCGTATTGCACGCACTTCAACATGCATAAAAAAACGATTGGGCGTGAAAATGGCTGAGATGTCACCACTCAAGCAAAAGCGCGCGTGTGTATGAAGGCACTCTAGCGCTGATGGACACGCAGCGCCATGGGGTGAGCGGTCGTGGAAACTGACGAGCGCAGCGGCCAGTGGGAGCCCCGTTGACACCCGCCAGCCAATGGAACCGAAGGAAACTTTCTGCCGTTTTTGTGCTTCAGACTGATGACGTCAGCTCACTCCATAAGACAGTTAATGCTTTCGCATTAAAACGAATATTAGAGCTCTCTCTGCCATTTCAATTGTCAACATATTGTTGACATGCATAATCATCTGCATGCGCAGCCTTTCTGTCCCGACAGTAAACCTGTCCAGTCTTCAGACATATTTTAACTGAGATGACGTTTTCTCGTAATAAAAGCTTACGTTTGCAACCCACAGCAACGTCGGCGAGGCATTAGGTTGTCTAACGTAACGCTGCGAAATTGCCTCCGCTAAATTTTTCTTTAAAGGCATTAATCGAATTTTTTTAGTGTATTGCTCCTGTTATGCGGGCTTTCAACAAGTTTGTTGATGGGCTTTACATATCTACAACTCCAAAAAAAAAAAAAAACGTGAAAATGGTGAACATCTTGTTTCGAATTAAAAAACACATTGGTTTTACCCAATTAAAAAAGAAACAAAAACAAAACGTGTTCGGGGTGTATATATAACGAAACATCGGGTTTTATTGAAAAATGAAGGGCCCTGCATATGTTCCACAAATCACTCGATTTGTTACAGACTTGCGAGGCTGATTTGTTTCCACTACTTGTGAGAAAAGGCTACGACACAGTCCGGGCTCGCTGATCTTATGGCGCTTGCCCGAGTGGAGCTCCGATCGCGAACTCACGCACAGAAATTTAACTTTTTCCACATAATTAGTCTCTAACGAAGTCTGAGTCAAATATCGCGCGCGTGCGTGCGCAGAGTGAGTGTCACAAGCGGAGAAAGTAGCAGATATAAAAATGCCTTTCCACATTTGCGCCTCAAAGGAACATTTAGGCGCCCTACATTGGCCACTCGTTAAATATACCTGCACTGCCAATCACCTGCGTGTGTTGACGTGCGTCTCATAACGTGATGGATCACCCGTCACCCTACACGTCTGTGAATCCTCTGCGTCGTCGCAAGAACGAAGAGGTAGGAGAAGACGGCGAGGCGACACGCCGACAAGACTCGACGACGCGTGTCAGGAAGGCGGACATTGATCGTGAGCGTATAAGCTGCGCATTTTCAAACAAGTTCAATTCCGTTCTATTGTCCAGGTCATTGCGTGTGTACAGTCAGCATTAAAAAAAGATTAGCACGACCAATCGATTTCCCGGTCGGTGTAAAGGGCGACACCAGTCGCTGCAGTCCATAGATACAGCGAGAAAGCTGGAAAATGCCTAACAGTGGAGATCTAGGCTCCACCGCCCGACTACTCTGGCTTTAAAGGCTCTGTTATACTCCGACGTAACGCGCGCGCAAGCGAACGCTGGCCGAAGCCGGTTACGTCACGTCAGTCACGCCGCGCGCGTCAAAAATTCGCCCTCTTTATACTCCGGCGGCCCTGGCGGATCCCGCGGCGCGCGTCGGTGGGCCGCCGGCGCGGCGCATGCGCAGAATCTAACTACGAGGGCGCGTTTCCTGCGAGAGTGCGCCACTTCCGGTTCCTTTTCGTTTCGAATGCAGACGAAAATTCTCGCGCTTCTTGAACGCCAAGTTCGAGCGATGGCGTGGACGTATACCTTGCACGACGAAAGCTCGCGCTTGCATTGTTGGTGCACAGCCTGCGCCGCAAGCGAAGGCGCTCAATGTACACGCGGTACATCTTTGACGAGCGCACGGTCTACGGTACTCAAGCTTCCTCGTGTTGTAGACACACGGGTGAGGACGAATTCTCTCGATCAGCTTCTCGACGACCGTGTCCGATTCTTCAAACATGACGCCAGACGGAGTGGTGCTCCCGTCGTCTGCTATTGCTCGTATTCGCCGCGCTTCCCACGCGAGGGCTGCCGGGAGCAGCGCGTGATGCATCCTGGTCCGGCGTCGCTGGCGCGGCCGGCGCGGAATACGGCATGCTCCATTTTGGCGCCAAGGCGGTCAGGCTGCGTCGAACGCCGCCGGTCGCGTCGGTTACGCCACGACGCCGGAGTATAGAGCGTAGGGTTTTCGCCGACGTGACGTCGCTTTGACGCGCTCGCACGCGCGCACGCGTTACGTCGGAGTATAACAAAGCCTTTAGAGTCTTCGCGACACCACAGCGCCTTGTAAAGCCGCAGTCGCATTGCCCATATATTATGCGAGTGTGCGCAGCAGGCATGATGAATTATCTTCTGTATAGCATATATGTTCGAAGAGAAGTGTGTGTTTCAAACATATCTAACGACACTGTGACAATCATACAAGGAAGACATCAAACAGTGACTGGAGACCGCCATTTGTATGGTGTATAAGCAGTGTGACCCCAGATTGAGGCTATTTTCCTGCTTCAGATGTCGGTCATTGTGCACGTCTCTTTTAGTGCAAACGTACGTATACCCGAAAATCTGCCTTAGAATTGTGAGCTTTGTTGTTATCAGGTTGTTACAAAAGAAGCACGCTGAATGCCCTCTTTCAGATTTTGCTTTGGCCGTGAATTCTGATAATTTTGGAAGAACTGTACAGTCTCGAATGCGTCGGGGGAACTCACCTCGACGATGGGGTAGACGATGTCGAAGTAGATCTGCTCCGTGGTCGAGTCGACGTCGTAAGCGCCGTCGAAGGTGAAGCATTTCGGAGGCGCTCCACGGTCTGCGGGATTCAGCAGGGAGCACTGGCCCGCAGAACCGTCGATGCTCACGATCGTCTGAGGGGAAGCCATATAGAGCTCAGTTTAAATGTGACAAAAACGCAAGCGGCGCTGCGGAATTCTTCGCAGAAAACAGTATTTCTTGAATATAATTTACCGATCGAAAAGGATAGAGGTCAATTATGCGAAGTCAGTTTCAATCGGCACGCGGTGCTCGAGGTAATTGACTGCAACAGCACTTAATAGTAATCGACTGCAACAGCACTTAAAAATATTTATCCACTTTCTACAGAATTTCTCAAGAGCATAGTGTATTAGCGGCGAGATGTTTTAGTGGCGCCCTCCTTTGGTTACCTTTCGTGACGTCATTACCTTGCGAACAACAAGTTCTATGGTGTTTCTAAGGAGCATGGTGGAAGCTTGAAATCAATGCGCTCTTTAAGCAACACTACCAAAACCGTCGAAATTAAAGTTCTTCCATTCCTCTTATTTCCGTCGATGAGAAATCCTTTCCTGACGTCATAGTCAGCATTCGGCCAATCGTGGAAGGCCGACCACAGCGACGCTTTCGATCGCGCACGTCGCCAATAGAGGCTAAAACTATTCTAAAGAAAATGTATCCTCTTTTCTATCTACTCTCTACAGCTTTATGGCCGTTTCTTCTGTAGACATTCTATAGAGCTTAATGTATACATATTGGATAGAAATTCCATAGAAAACAGATTGAGATTCTAACAACGTTTTTATCCCCTTTCTAACACCAATAGGACTATTTTTCGCGAAACAAAAATTATGTAAAGTAACTTTACGTTTGTCACAATATAACCATGAAAACAAGCACTCGCCACTTGCCGTGTGCACATACGCAAGCGTTGCAAAAACACACGCCACGGAGCACTTATAACACTGGTAATTTAGTTGTGTTGACTGATCCATTGCTATGTACACTCCATATTTGAAAGGCAATCGTTTGAACGAGGACCGTCCCAGAAGATAAAAAGATTGCAGTATGTTAATTTTTTTGCCAATAATATATACTGAATGTGCTTTATCAAGGTTAGTGAACTGCATTTGCAACTATGTAAAGCATGCAGGAGGCGATATCTCTACAGTGTTGAAAAAAGCAGCCTCCGCAAGGAGGCTCAAACTGTGTGTGAGGTCGCTTGTCTGCAACGCAACTTATTCTTCTATCCAGTCTAGCCTATAGAAATATAATAATATGGTGACCAAAAGTCTATTGAAACGTGGCGATAGAAATTCTATAGCCTTTTTATCGCCTGTGCTCATAGACTTCGGATGAAAGAAAGTTTATAGAAAGTATATTGAAAATTGTCAATACGACGTGACTAGAGAGGAAGTTCAGAGTCGTTAAAATGTGGATAGGATTTCTATAGACTGCCTGCAATAGTTTTTTAGGGGAGACCTGATGAAAGGTTTATTTCTTAAAATGAAAACAAAATCATGCAACGTCTTTTTTGCAGACCTTCAACTACCGGTTGTCAGGGGTCCATCGGATGAAATTGAAGGATAATCGAGAATTGCTATCTTTTTTTTTTAATTGCCGTACAAATATTGCACAATATTTGCTTTTTCGATTTTCGGCCAAATTCTTGGCGCAATGCAAGAACCACTTAGAAGAATATAGAGCGCAAACGTTTCATTAAAAATGGACAAAGTATAGAATACACTGCACAAACGTTTTCACCTAAAGAAACATAATTTTAATATGTTTTAAAATTTACAAAAAAATGACTTAATATGAAAGCCTTGCTCGAAATATATTTGTATTTTTTAATCTAAACTAAAATATACTTAATTTAATTTTCTTCTACTGCACCACTACAGTTTGCGTGCGTCATAGTATTTTTTTGATTCCTGTGTGCTTCAACCTCCTCTCAGACGCAATATGTTTTCACGAAAATAAAAAAAAAAACATATCTTGCAAAATAAGGCATGTTTCCTTGTGTGAGCATGTTTGGCTACCTGGTATAAAATTTAATTATAAAAAAATACGCATGACACTGCTATGACTGTTGATCCCATATTTAATGAGCGATCATTTAAATTTCATTGGAAGGCATTAAGCAATCGTTTCAGGGAGAGTGAAAATAAACTTCATTTATCAAAGAGCAGACGCGGTCCTCGTCCCCGGGTGGGTGGTCTCCTCAGTCCAGGAGACCGTGGTTCTTGGCTGCTCGTCGGGCCCTGTCCATCAGCTCGATTTGTTCGCCAGGGTCCATGGTGGTCAGTCGGCTCTCCCACTGCTCTCTGGTGAGTCTCACTATGGGTTGTATAGCCGTGCTGCTCTGGCATCCCCATACTATCTGGTAGAGGTTGTTTGACACCTTGCAGGCCTTGCAATCGACATCCACATACTATCTGGTAAAGGTTGTTGGGCACCTTGCAGGGGTTTCTGTCATATTCATAGCAGGATGGATGTCTTAGGTGGTAGAGTGTACCATGTGGATAGGTGTTGGTTTGCGGCTACTTCCAAGAGACTGGTTTTTCCCTAGAAAGCTTCGGATAGGACGGTGGATAGACCCTTCTTCCGAGTCAGTAGTGTTGTAGTGTATCCGCACTTCTTTGTGAACGCCTTCATCCAGGCTCAACAGGGCTCGATCGATCGGCAGGGAGGCCCGGAGAGCATAATCTCGAGCCAGTGTGTGGGCCGCCTTATTTCCTGCCAGGTCCTCGTGACCCGGGGCCCGGACTATTTGGATTTCCGGAAGCTCTCTGTTCCTTGTCAGGATCTGGAGATCCGCTGCTGTCACACTCTCCACTGAAAATTTCTGCATGCTGCTTGTCAGTCTTTGATTATTGTGAGGCGTTCCCTGCTCGTCGTTGCTGCCAAAGCGATGGCCATTTCTTACGCCGGTTCTGTGTCTTGGGCCTTGACTGTCACTCCTGCCAGCTCCTTTCCGCTGCCGTCCACCGCGCAGACTGTGTATGCTCCTTTCCCTGTATACTTCGCTGCACGGGTGTATCTTGTGGACTCCGCTTTCCCCTCGTATCGTTCCATGAAAGCTTCCATTGTGGCTCTCCTCCGCTCCCTGTGGTGTTCCAGATCCATATTTCTCGGGATGGGCGCCACCCTTGTTTCTCAGGTCCAACGGGATACTCTGTTTGTCTCTTGCCTCCCCCTCGGAACGGCAGCCTAGCCTTTCCAGCGTGCCTCTATCCCGCAGCCGTGAGGCTGAGTCTTTCCAGTTGGCTTGTTTTGCGAGCCTCTACCGTCTCCCCCCCCAAGGTGTAGGCCCCGAGTTGCATGATCCTTTCCGTCGAGGCTGTTGGAGGTAGCCGCAATGCCAGCTTGTAATTATTTCTTGTGAGCCCGTTGATCTTCCCCTTTTCGCTTTTTCGAAGCCCCCGGTATGGACTTCTATAGGGGATCCTGCTGATCACCAAGGCTTGCACTAGTCTCAGTATGTCCCGCTCCTTGAGTATGTGCTTACGGCTGGCCACCCTCCTCACTAAGTGTGTGACTTGGGAGACCGTCTCCTGTAGCCGCTGCACTATGATTGTTTTCGCTCTATCTCCTTAGAAATTCAGCCCCAGGATCCGGATCGTATTAGCCTGCGGGATGGTGACTCCGTTCACGGTCAGCTCTAGGTCCGGCTCCTCCGGTGGTGGCCTCCCTCTTGTTCGTTTCTTCAGGATTAGCTGCTGTGACTTCTTCAAGGCACATGCCAAACCCCAGTCCCTCAGGTATGCTTCAGTCCTGTACAGCACCTCCTGCAAGGCGTCCTACGTGGTTCCTGCTGAGCCGGTCGTCGTTCAGATTGTCAAATCATAGGCATAGATGGTGTGATTGATTCCTTCAATGCCCTTCAGACTCTCCGGTAGGCCCCTCAGCACCTGTTTGAAAAGGAGTGGTGAGATCACCGACCCCTGAGGAGTTCCTTTCTGCGGGACCTTCAACTTCTTCGTCCTAAAACTCCCTATCCCAACGTCGCCGTCCGGTCTGCCAAGAAGTCTCGTACATAATTGTAGACCTTTCCGCAACCAGTCCCTTGTAAGCTCCTCAGCACCGCCGCGTGAGAAACATTGTTAGAGTTGCCCTTCACATCCAGGGCTAGAATGGTGCTCTTGCTTCTGGGGCCCAAGTTGTCGATGACTTCCTCCTTCATCTGCAGGACGACATCTTGCGTCGACATATATAACCTAAAGCCTTACATGGTGCATGGGAAGTGGTCCTTCTCATCTAGATGGGGCGCCAGTCTGTTATGCACCATGTGTTCGACCAACTTCCTTACGCAGGATCTGAGATATATCGGTCTCATATTCTGGATGGCTATTGTCTTGCCAGGCTTAGGAATTATCGTCACATCTGCATGTTTCCAGATAGATGTAATCCTCCCAGTCTCCCAGCTTTCGTTGACATGTTTTAGCAGACAGTCGACCATCTTGCCATCCATTATTTTGAGAGTCTTGTTGCTAATTTAATACCGCCCTGGTGCCGTGTTTCTCTTCAGCTCTCCCAGAGCAACCTCCATCCTAACTCTGGTGAAAGGTTGTTACAGATCTGAGATATCTCCTCCCTCGTAATCTGAGTAGGTGGCCGCGCCTTGTAGGGAGTGCTCTCCGAATGCCTTTGTTTTCACCCGTCTGCAGTCTCTCTTCCTTATTGCCCGAGAAGTTGTGGATGAGTTGCTGGGTCTGTTGCCGTGAGGTTACCTTGGATTCCGCCCTGTTCAGCATGTCCTTGAGGATTGCCCAGGTTTTCTTGTTGCTCAAAGTGCCCTGCAGCTGATCGCACACTTGGTTCCAGTTTCGCCTCCCCAGTCTTTTGGCGTACTCTTCTTCCTGCCTTTGATCTGGGCGATATTTCCCCTTGAGTTTTCGATTTCTTTTCTGCCGCTTCCATCTTCTCAATAACCCTTGCCTCGCCTCCCAGAGGTGAAACAGGTAAGGATCCACCTCTGGGTTGTCTGTCGTGACCTAGATTGTCTTTGTGTGATTTGACCACGGCTCCAGTCCCTTGCTGGGTCCACTCTTCGATGTCTGCCAGCTCCCCGGCGACCTCCTCCTTCCGGAAAGCCGGCCATTCCGTGATATTTGCCTGCCCCAGCCTTGTCAACGCCCTGTGATGTCGGACTTGCATCTGGGAAATGTGATGGTCGCTTCTCAGCGTCTCTTCCAGGCTCGACCACTCGACCTGTGGCATGCCAGCCGAGAAGCTCACATCCGGGCTGGTGTCCCTCGAGACGCTGTTCCCAATACTTTTAGCGATCTGAGGATCATTCAGCAGTGTCAACTGGTGTTGCTGAGCTGCATTGTGGATATCGGTTCCCTTCTTGCTGTTTGTATGGTGACCTCATAACACATGTGGGCATTGAAGTTCCCCGCCACGAAGAGTGTCTGTCCTTTCGCTACCTTTCTAACCTCCCTTAGCACCCTATCCAGGTCCCCCAGAGTCTTTCTTGGCAGACTTATATTCAGAATGAATAAACTACCCTGCGTGTTCGTTTGCGGCACGATTTCACGATTTCTATGAGCACGTGTTCTACCCTGTGACTAATTTGGTGCTGCTGTGATGTGAATTGTTTCTTGACCAGTATCAGAGTTCTGGTCCTGCTCTCTGCTATATGTATTTCATATCCCCTTATTCCAAGCTTATCCGTCTCTGTTCCTTGAAGTGCTATCACATCTGGCTGTTGGACAAGGGTAAGCTGTATTAGTCCCTGTTTTTTCCTATAGATTGACCTACAGTTTCACTGCCAAATCTTTAATGTCTCGAGTGCTTCTTTCCCCTCTCGTTGCCTAGTTTCGATTCAGGCTACTAGCTCCCTCACCTCTAGCGGTTGTGATCTTAGCCCGCTTTCTGACCTCTTCCTTCTATTCCACCGCCGATACGCGTTGGTCTAGCGCACTGCTCATCTTTTTCATCCCAGTCTGGAGATTATTTGCCATCTCCTCCATTCTATCCTCAAGCGCGTCCTTCGACGATCTAGTGATCCTGTTTACGTTCTCTAATATGGCGCTCATGATTGCTCCTACCTCTCCCTCCGCCATTTTTATCACGTTTTGCGTGTTTTTTGGCGTCCCCGAACCTTTTCAAAAGTCCGCGCCAACGCCTGTCCGTCATTGCTTGCTCACATACTCTGAGTATGTAATTGAAACGAGGCCAGCGTCAGCGTTCGGCGTGAACTCGGCTCAGCTCGTATTGAAAACGAGTATGACGTCAGCGTTCGGCGAGGACTCGGATCCAATCACGCGCTTCGTGTTAATGCAATGGTGACCGCCAATGTTGCTTCATAAAATTTTGAAAAGGGTTTATAGGTAAGAGAATTGGTGTGTCACGTTCGTGAAGTATATTTTTCGATTAAATTTAGCGGGGAAACTGAATGGCTGTATAGGTCTCGCGATGTCAGGTCACGTGACGTCAGTTTCCCCCGCTAAATGCAGCGGGGAAACTGAATTGATGTCTGCGTCACACGACGTGAATTTTTCCGCTAAATTCAGCGAGTAACTGACGTGGTGTATAGGTCACAATACGTCGATTTCCCGCTAAATTTAGCGGAGAAACAGAATTTATATTTTGCCCACAAGACGTGAATTTTCCTGCAACATTTAGCGGGGAAACTGAGTTGACGTATAGGACACCTGCCGTCAATTTCCCCAAGGCGTATAGGTCATTGTGACTTATACACTTTTCCAGCAAAATTTAGCAGAAAATAAACAAGCGGGCGGACGGACGAACGGACGGACGAACGGACATAATGTTATGATTGGGGTGTAGCGTTACAAATCATTTTATGCTTTAAACAACGCTTAGCCGCGTCGTTTTTGTTTTATCTCCGAAGTCTGACTCGATGTGAGGTTTTATCCTTCCAAGTGTTTCTAAGAACTTTCTACACATTGAAGGCTGCGCACATCCGCTACGTTTTCTCGCACATATCTCGCTTCGTCGGCTTCCTAGATTTTCTTGTTTTCTATTGATGGGCTAGTCCAATCCAGAGGACCACCCTCGTTTTCTCTTCTACTCTATAGTCACTGACAGGGTGAGAATAGCAAGGCGTTTCTTTTTGGTAGTCGGCCTCTAGAACGTGCTCGTTGCCTTCCACCGTGCTTTGGCTGCGCTTGCACGCTCCAGGCTCAACGGACACCGAAGCGTTAGTGAAGGTGGGGATCTGGCACTGGAAGCTGTACAACTGAAGGACTTCCCTACCGTTCCAATCCTGTCGATAGATACAACAGTACATGTTGGGACGCCTTTTGATGTAGTAGAAAAGCAATCTTGGCTCGTCGATGACTGTACAAGCGAATGCAAAGCACCGCTAAATTGTCAAAAACAGTTAGTGCGAAAGACAAGGACAAGTAGAAGACTCGACAGGACGAGCACTTGCCCTATCCAATCCTCTACTTGTCCTGGTCTTTCGTGCCAACTGTTTTTTTAGATGTTTATCCAACTAGGCCATAAATTTGTATCGTAAGTACTCACTTGGCACTTTTCCTCCTTTTCTCTGGCGTTCATGGGCCGGCAGCGAACCACCACTTTCACACTTTCCTGCGCCATCCTGGCCCTGCGAGAGAGAAAAAAGAAAACAATACTGGTTAAGAACATTGATAATTTGGTACCTGAGTTTGAGGCACGCCCGATTAAATCTCTACTAATAGTGTTTTGACTGTCTTTTTATGGTCCTTATTTAATCTTCGTGCTTAACATTATTTTTGGTTACAATTCAGGACAAATAAAGTTTGCGTAGAATTAAGCTAAATTCCTATAATTATCTAAGCTTCGAGGCTTTTAGGCTTCTAAGAAACCAGATGGATATTCATCTGAAATTTAAGGGTATCTTAATCTTACGAATAAGGTCTGCAGGGCAGACACAGAACGAGCAGCGTCTTTTGAGCTGTCCAAGGTGTGTGTTTACGAGCTTCTTTGAGCTCGAGAACCAGGTTAAATTTTGCTATATTTAGCGGACTCTAGCGCGAAAATTCACGATCCACGCTATGCATAGCGAGGAAATGCATTTCAATACATTTAGCGGGACATACATCCGTTAACGTGTTGCACTTTGCGTTACACGTTTTAGACATTTTTAAATATTTGTTGATGAGACACTATGTCTCCAAGCACATTGTGTGTAGAATTGTTGGCCTGCGTTTCCCGGTTTGATGTAAAGTACTTTCAGAGCGGTGTTGTGCCTGTTACCAAAAATACGAATCGAAACAGAGTTATATTCGTTAGTTCTTCAAACATTAACGCGTTACTGAGATTCGTTAGTTCTTTGAACATTAACGCGTTACTGAGATTTGTTATGCTCATGCAAGTGTAACGATATAGAGTTACCATCGCTTTCAAAGCTAACGAACGTTAGAACGTTATGTTTTGTGTTGCCTCGGATTTCTGAATAGGGCAGGGATATGCCGTGGTTACGAACTTCGACTGCAATGAATGTTTTACAAAGAGATTTCATAAAGCGAAGTTCCGATGGTGCGTTAGAGCTATATGTGCCTCAAAAATTGTGACAAATGTTAAGTAAAAGCAAGGAATAACGAATAGCATGATTGTATAACAGTGCCGTAAAATAGTAAAATTGTTGATCATTTCGAGTTCTAACGCGTAAGTTGGTAAGTTACAGAAAAACCCTACAGCGTTACCAATGCCGTCGATACTTGTAACGCTTTACTTCCAGCACTCTTGAAGAGTCAGAGTTATGACAAGAGTCGTCGCAGTGCAGAGGAGTTGCAAGGAGAATCGGTCAAGCTTGGTGAAACACGTTTGGCTCACGCCGTGGGCCTGTAAACCAACAGCAGACGACACTGCAAGTTCGCACCAAGAAGCAGACTCCGTGCCACCTCGATGCAGGTTCTCGGAAGTACCGATGATACATGTATCATCGATAGTATCTTTAAGCCGGAGTCACACTGCTTATACATCATACAAAAGACAGTCTGTCGGACATGAGTCACCACGATATCCGCGGTTCAAATGCCGCCTGCCAAGTTTCTCCTTCAACTCATTGCCATGCGGCATTGGAAGCTCAGATCTCAGGGTGACTTGCGTTCGAATCTTTTTGCAGACTGTGTTTTGTATGATGTAGAAGCAGAGGGACCCCCTGCTTTAGATATACAAGATGCTTCCCGAACGCTATTCGGCGGTAAAAAAAAAAAATAATAATTCGTATAAATAAGTCAGTGGTCGCAGCTGGCCAAGCCCACCTGTCCGAACTTCCCATGCGGTATCGTAAGTACGAATGCGTTCTGCTTTAATATGCTTTACCACAAGTAAGAATGCATTATGACTTACTACTTATAATAAACCATTCTATAAAAGCCATTCATGTTCAGATTTTACGGAGTTGATTGGTGATGTCTAGACACGCGAAAAGACAGCGAACACTGCCCGCAAACACGCCGCATACACCCTGCTGGCAACCTGGGTGAATTGATGGATGTATATGGCTGAACGCCCTAAATCTGACTGCGGGTCGCGCCATATAGCATTCGCTTTCACATAAATATATAATAATAAATATTTTTTTTTTATTTTGCACTCGTACAAATGACGGGGAAATAAAGGAAGAAAACTTCAAAAACATTGTTGCTGTAAGAAAAAATTTTGCTACCCCGGTCAGCGGCGGCAAATGAAGGCACGAGTGAACAAACAAAACTACCAAGGTTGCTGGGATACAGAATTTTTGTTAGGTTGATTACGGTATCGGGTGTGTATTGGCCTAGTAGAGCTAGGAACCCAACCCTGTCTTGTGTCGCTGAACCGCAAGCGTTTTTTTTTTCTCCTTCGGCCTTGCGTTTGTTCAGAAAGCCACGGAATCCTCCTGACTTAGATCGATCCGCGCTCAATGCGAGTCGATACACCCCCCAACTACCCTCTGACGTCATTGAACTCCGATATTCTACGTTTACAGGTTGCACCTCTCGCGACTGCTATCGTCCCTTTCGACGTGAGCGTCGTGATCGTTGCGATTGCCGCTGCAACAACAAAGGAAACAACGATGATTCGTTCTTGACCTTCGAACAGCGTTGCCATGTCGACGCCACCGCCCTGTCGAACAAAAAAATTAAAACGAACAAAAAAAAAAAAAAGAAAAATGGTAAACGACGCGGCGTGTACCGACCGGCCGTCTGCATCGATCTGTCCACGGTTCAAAACGACCCTACGTGGAAGCGCGTGCGTGAACGTTATAAGGTCGCCACAATCCGCCCTCGTCACGTGATCGAGCGTGTCGGCCGGGCAATAACTCAGCGTTGACGCGTGTTTGGACCGGATGCAGTATTGGGACGCTTATTGGTACCGAGAGAAGGGCTCTATATACTTCCGTTCACCGTAACTTGGCAAAGAGCGAAGGCTATGGCGCCTTCGAACCAATCAAAGCGATGGATTGCAAGCACGTGACAGCCCTTAGCAGAAGTACGGGGCGAGAGAGTAACCCAGGCAGTTGAAGAAGAGGGGAGGGAGGAACTTCCTTCTTACCCGGACCTTCTTTTTTGTTTCCCAGACGTCGCTTTTGTCCACCTGCGAAATTAGCCCCCTCAAAATTCGTACAAAGGCGGCTTTCTTCTTCTTTCCCTCATTCGTGACTTGGACAGCACTGCGCACAACTAGTGAGAGAAAGCACAGTCACGTGTCTCCCCCGGACGCGCTGATTGGCTCGCTGCGAACGTAGCCTTCGCCGTTCGCCAAGTTGCGGTGAGACCGGTTATAGGTACATGGGACCCCCTGCTTTAAATATACAAGATGCTTCCCGAACGCTATTCGGCGGTAAAAAAAAAAAAAAAATTCGTATAAATAAGTCAGTGGTCGCAGCTGGCCAAGCCCACCTGTCCGAACTTCCCATGCGGTATCGTAAGTACGAATGCGTTCTGCTTTAATATGCTTTACCACAAGTAAGAATGCATTATGACTTACTACTTGTAATAAACCATTCTATAAAAGCCATTCATGTTCAGATTTTACGGAGTTGATTGGTGATGTCTAGACACGCGAAAAGACAGCGAACACTGCCCGCAAACACGCCGCATACACCCTGCTGGCAACCTGGGTGAATAGATGGATGTATATGGCTGAACGCCCTAAATCTGACTGCGGGTCGCGCCATATAGCATTCGCTTTCACATAAATATATAATAATAAATATTTTTTTTTTTATTTTGCACTCGTACAAATGACGGGGAAATAAAGGAAGAAAACTTCAAAAACATTGTTGCCGCAAGAAAACATTTTGCTACCCCGGTCAGCGGCGGCAAATGAAGGCACGAGTGAACAAACAAAACTACCAAGGTTGCTGGGATACAGAATTTTTGTTAGGTTGATTACGGTATCGGGTGTGTATTGGCCTAGTAGAGCTAGGAACCCAACCCTGTCTTGTGTCGCTGAACCGCAAGCGTTTTTTTTTTTCTCCTTCGGCCTTGCGTTTGTTCAGAAAGCCACGGAATCCTCCTGACTTAGATCGATCCGCGCTCAATGCGAGTCGATACACCCCCCAACTACCCTCTGACGTCATTGAACTCCGATATTCTACGTTTACAGGTTGCACCTCTCGCGACTGCTTTCGTCCCTTTCGATGTGAGCGTCGTGATGGTTGCGATTGCCGCTGCAACAACAAAGGAAACAACGATGATTCGTTCTTGACCTTCGAACAGCGTTGCCATGTCGACGCCACCGCCCTGTCGAACAAAAAAATTAAAACGAACAAAAAAAAAAAGAAAAATGGTAAACGACGCGGCGTGTACCGACCGGCCGTCTGCATCGATCTGTCCACGGTTCAAAACGACCCTACGTGGAAGCGCGTGCGTGAACGTTATAAGGTCGCCACAATCCACCCTCGTCACGTGATCGAGCGTGTCGGCCGGGCAATAACTCAGCGTTGACGCGTGTTTGGACCGGATGCAGTATTGGGACGCTTATTGGTACCGAGAGAAGGGCTCTATATACTTCCGTTCACCGTAACTTGGCAAAGAGCGAAGGCTATGGCGCCTTCGAACCAATCAAAGCGATGGATTGCAAGCACGTGACAGCCCTTAGCAGAAGTACGGGGCGAGAGAGTAACCCAGGCAGTTGAAGAAGAGGGGAGGGAGGAACTTCCTTCTTACCCGGACCTTCTTTTTTGTTTCCCAGACGTCGCTTTTGTCCACCTGCGAAATTAGCCCCCTCAAAATTCGTACAAAGGCGGCTTTCTTCTTCTTTCCCCTCATTCGTGACTTGGACAGCACTGCGCACAACTAGTGAGAGAAAGCACAGTCACGTGTCTCCCCCGGACGCGCTGATTGGCTCGCTGCGAACGTAGCCTTCGCCGTTCGCCAAGTTGCGGTGAGACCGGTTATAGGTACATGGGAGCCCGAATGTATTCTTTTTCTTTACCTATAGCCTCCAAATTGAGCGCTTGTCATTGTGTATGAGGTCTATATGAAGCGCCGCTGTACGCTTTGTTTTTGATACTCTGAGCTTATTTCTCCATTGAATGCGGTGCTTAATTCATGATAATGGTTTATCGTTGCCTCTAAACATGGAGACGAATATTCCCGTTGGGAGTCGGACACCCATTACTCACTGTTGTACCGAGGCACAGATATATCAGTGGACATTCATTTGCAAATGTGGAGAGTAATTAGCTCGTGGATTGTACGCATACACGCATTCAAGTCGTTTCAAAAGTTGTTTCGAAAAACGAGTCACTGATAACGTGTTCATATTTTGATGATATCACCGAAAATAAAATAAAAAATTGTTTGTTCGATACATATCTTGTCGAACTAACGATTTACTTTATTTCCTTACGGGGGGAAGCTGATGAGCACTTTACTTTAAGTTAGTCTTCACAGTCGACGATGCTGACGGAATATATTATATTATACCTAATAACAAGGCCGCTGAAGGGGTAAAAGTCAAGAAGTTAAGGAATATAAATGGTACAATATGTGAGTTAAAAACGTAAATATTTGCTGCACCGAGGCTTTTATACGAGTGTTCTTTCCGGCTCATTGAACATGTTTGTATGGTTTGATTAACAAAGAGGGTAAGAGAAACTTGCAGAAATCGCCTGGAAAGCGGACGTAGACATCTGACCTAAATTCAGGACAATTAATTTATCCTCGGAGGAATTTAGAAAACAAAATCATATCTTGCTCACGCCGACTTCAACTCAAAATAGGAAAGTTGTAATGTTGCAAGAGCCTCATATATTCATAATAAACAGCGCAACCGATATGTTGCATAATAAACTTGCACAACCTCGCCTGCACTTTGATTGTTAATTTCTTTTTTTTTAATTTGTCAATACGCTATGCAATTAATTCAGACCCTCCACGACTTCACGAAATGTGCAGAAACAATAAAAGATAGGTCTACATTTGCTAAATTTCTCAAACATGTCTGACCTCATTTCACATGTCAAAAAGTTCCAAACTAGATGGGATTTGAAACTCGAACCAGTCTTAAAGGGCCTCTGACACGCCAAAAAAAAAATAAATCTTTTTTTTTCATGCTAGGCGTTGAATTGGCATATCAGGACATTACAAAAAATTGTTTCACTATAGAGTTGCGTAGTTTTTGTATAAAAAATAGAAATATGAGGCCCAATTCAAAGTTCCCGCCGTGCACTGTGACGTAACAGTGTACCGCAAGGTGTCGGGGCGGTCAGAAGGGAGGCATCGCCGGAAGTCACGTGAGTTGTATCTCTCCTCGTGCTTACCGCGAGCGCGTGTAATATTTTTTAAAATATTTTTGTTATTTTCCGCACCTCCACGAGCGATCCAAGCAGACAAGGTTTCTTTTATTTGCTTTTCATCGCTTAATATTGCTGTAAAGGTAGAAGAAGCGGAGTCAGTGAATTGACGTGATCAACTACAATGCCTAGAAGGTGCTGTGTGAGGGACTGTCCCGGTATTTCAGCAACTGAAGAAGAGATCACACTGCATGCATTTCTGAGAGACATACATCGGCCGCATGAGCACCCAGTAAACAAGTTCTACTCATGTTCTAGACAAAATACGTACTTTGTGCTCGACGTTTACTTGTACTTGGTACACTCACCAGTTCGTATTCTTTAGACGGCAGGCATCTACAGCCTGGAGAGTATCCGATGATTCAACGACCTCGGTGTCTCAACCTTCAGCAATGCGATCGGGCGTGTCTTATGCTAGCAATCCTAATTTCTGCGAGCGTTCTAAATTTTTTTTTTTCAAAACTTGATAGCTTGTTTTGCGCCCAGTATAGCCCTGTATCATCGGACTGACGGCATGCACTCGTACACTGGCTTGTATTCGCAACGCTTTCATCATTGACCTCCATCACGTCGATCCACTGACTCTTCGTCCTCAAATTTTACAGCACGCAAACTAACCAACGGTGCAGGGATAAAGAGCTAGTGGAACTGAAACTTCGTTTTCTACGATCGCTCGTACGAAGAGCAGAATAATAAAACGAAAAAAAAAAAGTCTTAGGCGCGGTCGCGGAGAGCACGAGGAGTGAAACTTACGCGACTTCCGGTTAACCCACTATTAGTGACGTAGCTCGATGCCTCCTTTCTGACCGCCCCGACACCTTGCGGTACACTGTTACGTCACAGTGCACGGCGGGAACTTTGAATTGGGCCTCGTATTTCTATTTTTTATAAAAAAACTACGCAACTCTATAGTGAAACAATTTTTTTTGTAATGTCCTGATATGCCATTGCAACGTTTAGCATGAAAAAAAATTTTTTTTTTTTTGGCGTGTCAGAGGCTCTTTAATAAAATCGAAACTCCCGACGTTTCGGAACCAGCTCGGTCCCATAATAGGACACGGGTGACTGTAGGTCAGTGTTGTACAAGTTCCTCGAAAAGCAGGAACGAAAGCTCGTTCCTCGTTCCTCCTCAACCTTGGAACGAGTTCCCGTTACAAGTTCCAGTGGTCCGAAAGGAACGCGTTCCCGTTACCTTTATAAGGTTGGAACGTGTCGTTACGTTAACGTTTCTTTTGCGTGTTTTAATAAAAATATCGACTTGGATAATCCGTAGATAAAGTAGAGCAAGTGAGTGGAAATGCAATATCGAACTACGTGTCAAGTTGCCACGATCACGTTTGTTCCAATTCTTTGTTTTCGACTATCTTTCGGACGCCTCCCCATCCCTTGAAGTCAGAGGTTGAAATAGTTGATCATAAAAAAGCCGGAATGCCTAGTAGGCTCTGGTAAAATTGCAGATAAATAGGCAAAGAAAGAAGAAACGCCGTTCCTCCTGCCGTTCCCTCGAAAAAGTAACGAGTTTCCGTTCCAGATTCACCGATACAAGGTGGAACGGCCGCGTTCCTCCGTTACTCCTGAAAGGAACGCCTTCCAGGAACGTGGTTCCTTGGAACGCCGTTTCGTACAACACTGCAGTGGCTTGAACTCAGGGGGCGCTGCCTTCCTAGGCTGGTCGTGCTGGTTGCGTCCGGGTTTTGACGCCACGACGCTGCGACGGCGCTGTTGTCAGCACAGCGCATGCGCAGATGGGTAACCCCACGCAAGTCTGGTTTCTGCGTAAGCGTAGTGCCCACACCCGTTTTATCGACAACGCTGACATGTTTTTAAACAGCGCTTTGGGTGTATTTATTTATTTATTTATGAATACTACTACTAATCCTCATTGGAGGATTTTAGTAGGGTGGTACAAAGTGAAGTTTCACTGTACTACTAATCCTCATTGGAGGATTTTAGTAGGGTGGTACAAGAACACAGATGCATAACCATAGTGCAGAAAAAACAGTTATACAGAGGGTAAAAATATATGAAACAAACGAAGTGGATGAGACATGGTATTTTCACATCATGAGCGCTTCGACATCATCCATGAACTGTTTTAGCGAGCTAGCGCGGACAACGTGTCCGGGCAAACTGTTCCATTCCTGGACTGCTAGCGGAAAAAATGAAAATTTAAAGCAATTATTTTTAGGCTGGAACTCCCTGAATAATTTCCCATGGTTTGAACGGGTTTCTCTTCCATCGTGGGGAATAAGGTACTTAGATTTTTCTATTTTAGTCAAGTTATTGGCTATTTGGTAAATTAGTTTTAATCTGGTGAGCTTAGCTCTTTTTTCTAATGGCTGCACGCCGAGTACTCTACACAGCTCAGATGATGAATCACGCGTGCCAAACTTATTAGTAATAAACCTTACAGCGAGCCTCTGCACTTTGTCCAATTTGTGTATGTTAGTTTTTGTGAAGGGGAACCAAACAGGGCTGGCATATTCAAGCACAGGCCGAATAAGTGTCGTGTAGGCCAACAGTTGGTATCGCGTGAAGCGTATTTTAGTCGCCTTCTTATGCACCTCAATTTCGTCAGCGCTTTTTTGGTCACTGCGTCTATGTGCATGCCCCAGTCCAGATCACTTGTGAACAGGACACCCAGGTACTTGAACTCATGGACGTTTTGTATAGTGTTTCCGTTGATCTTATAAGAATGATTGAATATGTTTTTTTTCCTACTTATGGACATGGCTACTGTTTTGTCTGTGTTAATAAGCATCTGCCATTCTTTACGCTTGAAAGATTGCCCGCGGTGACTGGTTAGGGAGATATTCAAGTCAGTCTATCCCGCTAGCTAACCAGATCTTTGTCAAGAAGTTTGGCATGCAAGAATCCTGAAGCACTGAAACACATTATGAACGAAGGACCGATCGTAAAATAAAACGAATAAGAAATCGGGCGGGGAAACTGAATTTATGTGTAGATCACATGACGCCGATTTTCGCCGCTGAATCTAGTTGGACAACTGAATTAGCGCTCAGGTCACGTGGCGTTAATTTTCCCGCCAAATCTACCGGGGAAAATGCATTTCTGTATAGGTCACGTGACACGAAGTCAAGGTACGTCATTTTTTTCGCTAAATTTAGCGGGGAAACTGAATTGGCGTTGAGGTCACGTGACGTAAATTTTCCCGCTAAATTCAAGCGGGGAAACTGAAGTCATGCGACGTCACAGGCCGCGGCTCCACGAAACGCGGCTTCACGAAAACCAGATCAGCTAGCCAAAACAACGTCTCACGTTTATATTCTGAGAAATGGCTTCCATTTTGTTTATTGCGAAAGATACGCATCATTACCAGTTGCAGCGGTGTCAGCAGTTCCCACGATGTTCTGATCATGGCCACTGTCAGCCTGAGTAACGCAGGACGTTGGCGAGTCTAAAGCATTTTTATCGCCTTCAAAGCCAACGAGTGTGCGGAATTAGACAATAAGAAGGCCTGCGAACGAAGCACAAAGCAAAACACGGGAACATATGCGTAGAGCAAGTCGTCTGCTTCTTGCGCAGAAGTTGCGGTGACGTCAGAAAGACGCCGAGATCTGATTGGTTCTGATTGAGCGATAGTGGGTAGACCTCAAAGCAAGCTGCCTCGAGGTCTACCCACTATCCTTCAATCAGAACCAATCAGAGCTTGGCGTTCTGACGTCATCACGACCCTTGCAAAAGAAACAGACGAACTTGCGCTCCGCATAAGGCTACGCGCTGCGTTTGTTTAGCTAACAGTTACCATAGACGCCACTTGTATTATATCTTCCCTTCATAAATGACAACGCAGACGACAGTGCTGCAAGCATGATACTGTTCGCTTACAATTGCACCATTCATCTTTATATTACGAGCCAGCGTAATCCCTTATCACTATGCTTAATTTAGCATTTGGTATAGTTTTGGACAGCTTAAGAATCGCAGTGCTTGGACTCTTCGCGTTTCGTTTATCGGCATCATCATCGGCTAATGATGCAGCCTCTGCGCAGCGATAATAAAACGTCTGGGGCTCGCCACGCCTTACACTTCTTAATCTATTCATAACTAAATGGTGCTTAACACGAATATAGCCGTCTCTATTTACTTGTCGAAAAGAAAAACGAATTAAGTTCTCTCTTAATGAGTTATAAAATAAACAAACCTCCAACCTATGTTTTTTGCATTCTGGAGAAATGGGAAGTGGATAATATGTTGGTACACCTCAGTTCCATCAACCGGTCATCCAGCTAACCGCGAGAAGCTAAAAAGGGGACATCTTGCCGTTTCTCGATGTGCGGGTGAAAAGACAGGAACTTAGGACCACTGTACACAGGAAGCCGACGCACATTGAGCGATACGTGCTTAAAGTCAGGGGTGTCCCGGTGGGTCTCGTACCTCCCCGCCGTTAAGGGTGGTCTGAGACCCCCCGTCATTGCCCTGGCGTTGATGGCAACACAATCTTGTAATCAGAAATGTTAGGATTTTCCACATTCAAGTTTTTTTGAGTAGCCATCTCCATCGAGAGTAAAACTATTATGTTGTGAGTGGCCTTGTCGATTCGATTTTATGTTGTACAAAATGGCGTATGTTTCAGAGAGACTATAAATTCTTGACGAGAAAAATAATCGAAATCCACGTTGTTGATCTGTTTTGTTTCCTGAGAAACATGTCAGGTTACGCATACGTTTTAATCAAGTCGGTTTTGTGTGCATCTAATACATGGCTTGCACTTGACGTCATTCAAAGAGCGCTCCGATGACCTCCAGAGAAGAGGTTAAGAAGGAGCTCCCCTCTTACCAGGAACCTTTTTTGTGCCTCCCGGATTTGCACAGGCGTCGCTATTCTCCTCCCAGAAGATTATAGAAGATTAACCCGTCACTCAAAATTCTTACGAAAGCTGCTTCCCTCTCCTTTTCTTAAATGGTGGTTGAGAGTATCCGATGTGACGTCAGTGCAATTCATGTATATGACCCACAACCTTCCCTTTACCACAGTTTGTAGAGCCCCCCCCCCCCCCCCCCCCCCCCGCAACTCACGGCAAACTTTAAAGGGGGGGTGCAACGATTTCCGGACTTCGGAAAAAGATTTGTGGAAGTTGCCCTCTGACACTTCTGAAGTAAAGAACAGAAAACCGATTTCGCCTGCGTGTCCTAGTTGTTGCGTAAAAAAAGGTAAATATTGGCAATTCGGGCACCCCTCAACTCACTCCCAGTCTTCAGGGTCACACCTGGTCGCACTCCCAGTGACGTCATTCGGAGTACCGTGTAGGTTCCCGTGTGCTCTCTCGGAGGACGCTTCCTCTCCCTCTCTCTGCTGACATTAGCGGGCGTTATGCTGCAGCTTAGAGCCGATCGAGGTCACGTAATCTTTTCGCCGTAGTTCCTTCGGCTGCCACTTGGGGCTGCAGGTGGGCGAAAAAGCTCGACTTTTGCTTTGCGATTTCGCAGCGGAATCGCGACATTTTTAATGAAGGAGGTATTTTCTCTATCCTCCGGGACACGATAAACAACGTAAAAATGACAAGATGCAAATTCTTTTAATCATAAAATCGTTGCACCGCCCCTTTAAGCACTGGCGATACCTTTGATTTCACTCAAACCACAAAACTTGTCAGAAAGTCTCAGCAGTTGAGAAAGATCTGTCCAGTGCTCATCAGTGACTGATAGAACTAAGAAGAAAAGAAGAGCAACAGTCATTGCCAATCTCAATTGAAACGGCCGCACAAACAGGTTTATTGTCGCATCGCCCGTCGTTAAGGTCACGCTCATCGACTTCTACGACCACAGGAAGGTAAATAGCTCCACCCTCTGTGCACACGCATAAGTGCACCCAAACATAAGGTACATAAGTGCCGGCACGTGTTCTAGCAAACGAAGAAACACAGATAGCTTCAAAAACATGTTTGAACACGGCGCCATTTGTCAAGGTCAAAAAATCGACCTCCCAAAAAAAAAAAAAAAAAAGCACCAGGTGTCATTTAGAAGACTGTCAGCTTAGATTGCCCCGACACATGCATTGGCAAAAAAGCTTTCACGAAAAAATATGCCAGCATAAAAGCGACGTAAACACTGGGGGCCAAAACGCAACCCTGTTGCTTAACATTGTGATGTCAATGACCACCGTACGGACTTTGCGAACACGTATATCCTCGTTTTTAGGACTATAGCCAGCGACGAAACTCATAAAGTATAACCTCCGCACATTCAAACTAATCCAGAAAAATCAATAGGCGCGCTTTGCCAATATACCTTTGGCATACATGACTTGCGCGTGTGGTAATCACACTGTGCTGGAGGACACTTCTACTTGTTCTTTGTTGACAAAGGACTCCGCGCGGATTCTAAAGTTGCAACTTAAGGTATGAAGTCCACGTGGTGATGACAGAGCCGTATATGTAGAGAGTTTGGCCTTTCGTTTTGAAGTATAGAAGACAAATGAGGAGGCGCCATTGGCCGAAAGTGGGCTGGGCGTGTTCCAGGGCGTCTTTACCAATTCGAATGTGGCCAACCAGAAGCCGGAAATAATACCCTGGTGGTGGTCTTGAAAAACAAACTTAATGAGTGCGTCGGAGTAACTCTCGGTGACTGAAAACATGGTGCACGTGATGTTTCAATCACGGCCATCCAAAATCATGATGGAAGAGTGCGACTAGCGGAACGATCGACATAATTCTAACGCCAAGCGCCGAGGGCCGGGAATTTGCCGTCCAAGCGGTCACACTCTGTCCGAGCAAAACAGAGTTGAGCGGCACATCGCCTTCTTATATCTTCCTTCATGATCATAATCGAAACATCACGTGCACCCTATTTTCAACCATGAAGGGTTACTAGACTTCACTCTTACGTGCTTATTAAAACCATATTCGCGACTCCAATTCACAATAGGTGGCGCCACTCGTTTTTCAAAATGGCGGTATAGTGAGGGTCGGAGATACGTGCCGCAGCTGAGCCTGTCTATGCTGGATTCACTGAGCGACACAAATTATTTCCGGTATTACGATGGAGCTAGTGTGTTATGAGCGCAGGTCACGCCTTCATTCTGAACAAAAACGGTGGGGTTTAGCGTAATATTTACGCCAGAAGGCACGTTTTAATTCTGGAGCGAAACTGACACTAACCTCTATTTTGGATTTAATTTCTCGGTGTAGCTTTTAATTTCGGATTCTTTCATAGCTCAAGATGTGTCTCGGATCGTAATTATTTAGCTAAATAAGTTGTTCGCGGAAACATTATTTTGTGACATACGCGTTTGATACAGGCACTTCAAAATGTTTTTTTTTTTTAGATTTCAATGTCCCTTTAAAGACAGCGTCTTTCGTACACCTTAGAGGTTACAGAATATTGTATTTGTTGAAAAAAAAAAAACATCTGTACTTATACTTGTGCGTTCTCACTGTCTTTGCTCGCTCAGATCATTGTCCTGTGAAATAATAAACTGCTGGCCTTTAATAGATTTTCAGGAATTTTTATGATTGTTTGCGTTAACATTCCCAGCACAAGAATAACAAAATAAATCTAATTTTTACATTATGTTCACAAAACTTACAAATTAAAAAAACGCTTTTCTCACTACAAAACCACAAAGACGGAATCCGAGTCAGACAGCTGAAGTGTGTGTGTGTGTTTTTAAAGCAACGCGTGAAGCATGGGACTTTATATTTCATCCAGTGTTTGACTGTTTGTCTATCTTGATAACGATGTCAGAGTTTTTCATATGCTAAAAAGAAAACAAAATTATACTTTTCTGGAAAGACTATTATGGTCAAATGGCGTATTTTTGTGATCATGACATTAATTGAGGGCATACATTGCCGCGATGTGCATTAATAATAATATTAAAAATAAGATATTTTAATACGTAATATTTAAAGCACGAATATAATTTGTTGCTTATGATCTAATTTCAAACGCGCGAAGTATGACCTTCAAATGTGTGGTAATTATCATTCCTGGTTCCAACTGCTGCATTTTTAATTACCAAGTTATAAAAGAAAAATAGTCTAAAATCAATGAAAACATTTCAGCTAATGTGACAAATTTATGTAAAAATGCATTAATTGTGGCTAAAGAATACGGTGCCACCAAAGTCGCGCGGCTTTTGACAATCGGCAGAACTTCCAAAATCGCCGCCAATATCTTTCTAAACCAAATGCCCCCCCCCCCCCCCTAAAAAAAAAAAAAAACTTTTTTTTTTCTAATTATTAACTTTTTCATAACATTTGTTACTTTCATTTTTACATGCCTTCTTTTTGCCAATCTCAGCCTTCCCAGTTCGAAGGAACGCCTGCCTGCTTGCACGTCTGCTCACTGCAGCACGTTTCGTTGGCGTTGGAAGCTAGTGAAACAGTAGTGAGTTTTAGTATTGCGTATACGAGCGAACGCAAGCGCTGTGTGTTTGCATAAGCTTTGCGTGTTACACACTGCGCGTGCGCGGAGCCCAAAATTGCGGTCTTAGATTGGTGCATGGCTATGACGCGCTAAGGTGTAGGTTGCTGGTCTTTATACTTTTCCTTCAAAAAGCACGTGTGCTTACCAAAATACTTATGCACGGGGCGAACATTGTTATCCGCGTGGCGTACAGTCCTGCGGCACCGCCATACACTCTAAAATAAAACTGGTCGTAAAAGAACTCGTAGGGGTTCTTCGGCTTGTCCATATATGTATTGTACACTAAAACGTTAATTTAAGCACCCACTAAAAGGGGTCTTTGTGAAAAACTATAAGAGTCTATTTTAAGCACCTTTTTTGATGTAAAGGAATTCTTTATCGCCCAGTTGCCTTTCTAGTGCGCCAGGGTGAAATAGTGCTTGAGTCGAAACCGTTCTTCACGAGCTGAAAAAGGTCTTAGGGCGACGAAGAACCTTTCAAGAACGGATTTGTTTTTGAGTGTATGTTGTGCACTGCAGGCCCAGAAGTATGATCATGTCGTAGGGAACGTCATTTTCCTTTTATACCGCTCAGAAAGGTGCGCCAAGAAGCTTTAATTGGAAGTCTTTTTTGAGGGTCCTTCGCAGGACGTCCGAAAAAGAAGACCGCGTCCCAACATTCTTGGAAAACGTGACCAATCGTTTCCTGATAATTGCAGAGAATGCAGTTGGCAAACTAAGCAACTGGGAAACCTTTTTCAACTAGTCAGACTTTAACTAGAAGTGTGTGACTATGAAACTAAAAAAAGTATTAGTGTTAGTGGGTGCTACCATACCCTTGACTCGCTTTAATACATCCTGTCCTGGGCCTGAACAGTACAAAAACCGATACAGAGGAATTGTAGAAAGCAAATCAAATAAATCCTTCTTTACTTGTTTGCGCAACGCACCACACAAGTATTCGAGTGATAAAAGCATGACTAAAAACCAATAAGCACCACCAACTTCTCTTATATACCCGCGATCACAGGCACCCATGTCCTCGCTTGACGAAACAATAAACTCAGGAAGCGGATCACGCAATCTCACTTGAATAATGGTTTGTAAAAATGGATCTTTGTAGTCTCTGAGAAAAATAAATCTATTGACAAGTTGCCTCATAAACAGATGAAACAGAGCAAAACAAGGTGCATACGTTGTATATTAATTCGTGAGCAGTGCAGCACCTTCAAAACGTACCACACGTTTGCGGTAAGAAAGGCGTTGCAAGCTGATGCACGTGTAAAAATAGACATCCCATAACCTCCCAACTTGGTCGCTTTTGCGCGCAAAGCTTCAACCTGTTTACGCCAATAGCCGTCATAGTTGCGGTAGTGTTCCAGGTGATCTTCAATAAAACCGGGCGGCGATTTGTTCCATTCAATAGATTTAAAAACAACCGGCGTTGAAGGCCAATCGCCGTGCCAAAGACCCAATCACTTATTCCAGTTGACGGAGCTACTCGTATTTTCGCAAAACATATATGTGAGCTCGGCGGCTTTTTAGAAATTCTTAGAGTCTACGCAGAAATCGCCACGTCATCCGCGTACGCTCAAATACGCACATCAGCAGCTTCCAAATAAACCCACGAATAAAGCTACTCTGAGTAGTGCTTAGACAAAACGGTTTAAAAAAAATAAAAAAAAGCAAAGGCGAAAGTGGACAGCCTTTTTGCACCGAAGAAAAAAGGCGAATTCACTTGCTTACAAGCATGTTTTAGCAAGACTAATGGCGCTGTTTTGCTACGACTAGCGTACACCGTTGCACAAAACAGACTCCAGGTTAACATGTTCTATCAAAGAAAAATAATAATTTCTCGTGTGACACGCGATCGAACGCCTTTTCTAAGTCGACCTGTAACATGGCAACTCTTAGCACAAAAATGTTACAATACACCAGAATGCTCCGGGCGACATGCACATTTGTTACAATGCTCCTACCCTTTATTCAACGCGTCTGGTGCTGGTCGACAATAGTGTGTATAACACTCTGCAAATTCTCTGCTAAAGACTTCATTTGTATCTTATAGTCTACGTTAGTTAGTGTGATCCGACGGCATGATCCAACAAACTAAAGTTTTGAGAGGTCCTTATTTTTAGGTAAAATAATTGTGTGAGCACACAAAAACGGCGGGTGTAAAACTTCAAGTCTGTATGCTTCACGAAATAGGCAGTGCAAAAGAAACCCCTTAAACGCTTTGTAAAACTCAGCGCCCAGACCGCCTGTCCGTGTAGCTTTGCCCAGCTTCAAATTATTAACTGCCTTTTTAACTTCCGATAACGGGATGGCTTGTAACTTTTATTTTCAATAGGCTGCCAGTCTCTGCAATAAAGGCAAATAAAACCTCTAGAAACAACGTTTTTGGGGCGCACGACAGCTGAAAGCTTATTTATAGTATTCTACGAAAGCGCGTTGGATGATTCCATTGTCGCGCGACACTTCCCCTTGATACAAAATCTCACAGACTTCATTCTTACTCACGTATTTTTGTCTATCTCTATCCCCCTTTTTGTGGGTATCTCTCCGAGCGATAATCACTTCCACCGTGCTCGCGCCATCCCCCCTATACTGCTCGGTATGAAAAACCACAATGCGCTTTTTTATACTGATTATGTTGACAGAAAACGAACCGGGAGAAGTGAGTTCCTCCCTCACCGGCATCTGAGGTAGTACGTTTAAACAGCTGGCTTTGTTCTTGTTTTCGTGATTTAGAAAAAAAACTGGAGCGGTCAAGAGCTATCATCTCAGTTTCCTGTTTAAAATTTTAAACAGCGCAGAAACACTGCTAAGAACGAGAAGAAAGACGAACAACAGCGCTGTTTTTAATTTTTTGTTCTTGTCCGTGTGTTTGTCTTTTTTTTTTTTTACCATGAAATACGAACTATAGACTAAATGCCAACGTTATAGTGAACTCCGTTTCCTGTTTAAACACTTCCCATTTAATGCCGAACTCTTCCCCATTAGATTTTTTTTTTCAAATCTTCAAGATGTCGGCGAACCGTTTTTACAAAACAATCGTCATTTACAATCTTTTCATCCAACTTCCAGAAATCCCAAACTTCTTCGGCATTTATTTAAAGGAACAAAGCGTAAATGATACAAGACCATGATTACTAAGGAACACGTGATCAACCTGATACTGTTTGAACCCTTTGACAAGGTCGAGAGAAACGTACGCTCTATCCAGGTGCGTGGCGTGCACCTTAAGAATCCGTGTACAGTACAAATCGTCCACTTGACGCGCAAAGTGCATCATCTTGTAACTCACTGAGTTCGATCATATTATTCAAACCATCGCTACTAGCGTCTTTACTTCTGCAGTATGTTCTCTGTCATGCCCCGTACAAACACAGTTAAAATCGCCCCCCAAAATAAGAAGTCGATCAGTTTGAACAGGGTTTTTAATGTGCTCAAACATATTCAACGTTCCTTCGCCTTAGCTGGGGCATGAATACACAGCACCCTGCCACGAACGCGGCAATGTCGCCTATCCTTCGTTTCACCCTTGAACGCAGCCGACACCATGAGCCGATGAGACTAATCAGGCAAGGTCAAAGCGCACCATCATGATCTTCGCCATGTTTTACGCGTTTTATCGTAGCTGAACCATTCATGAACGGAAAAAGACCTAGTGACTTGCGCTTTTGACGCTGTTTGATTGGTCAGGTAGCTCGTAGCATCGGCTGCGTCTGGACTTAAGGTGTAACGAAGCATAGAAACTATCGCTTATGCGGTATTTATACCACGTACGAATGTACTACATTATAAAATATATTCTATTCATATCATGTATACAGGGTTCTTATTTTAGGCTTTTCACGTCGTTTCTAAAACATTCGTTAAGGCTACCCTAATGCAGTATAATCACGGAAGGTATACTACCAGGGGAACATTATATATAGGTCTGATCGTCACGATGACCTGAATAATTAACCATAATTTGTAGAATCATTTTAATTAGGAAATATAAACACATTGTTCAAATAAAATACTTGCTCAGCGTCATCAATAACCACTAAATGAGTAAATGTTAGAAGCATCGCAGCACATGGGAAACATGGTGGTGCGCTAAAGTTACCACTCGTGCAAAAGGCGCAAAGGCTCGCGGTGCGAAAAGGCGAAGGATAATTGTATAATCTTCGTTAATCATGACAAATTATCGAAAATCAACGCACACCGAGTAGCATCGTTTTGAAGTGGGGTATGGTTTGGCCGTTTTCACGCATTCGGTAATCTTTTGAAATTTGGCACTCACGCCTCGCCCGGGAACGTTTTAAGGACAGCTCAGTCCCCAACTTCAGCGGTATACAAAATGTAGAGCCTTCGAGCCCATCCTGGAACTATGACAAATATTCAAAAATAAATATTTTCTTTTGAGAAAACCAATCTTAACGTGTTGACGGTTCGGTTGTTTTTACTCATTCGTTTATCTTTTGAAATTTAGGCGCCCTCGCACCACCAGAGAACTTTTTGAAGACAACCCAGTTCCCAAATAAAGGCAGAATATAAAATGTAGGGCCCTCGATCATATCCATGTACTACAGCAAATGCTCGAGAATGAATTCTTCTTGAGAAAACCGGCCTAAAAGTGGAAATGGTTCGGCCGTTTTTACGTATTCGCTCATCTTTTGAAATTTGGGCACCCGCGCCTCACCAGGGAAAAGTTTGGAGGACAACTCAGTTCCCAAATAAAGGCGGAATATAAACTGTATAGACCTCAAGCCTATCCAGGTAGCATGGCATATACTCCGAAATGAATCCTTTTTGAAAAAAAAAAAAGAAACAATCTCAAAGTAGGGGTGGTTTGGCTGTTTTGACACATTCGTTCATCTCTTAAAATTTGGGCACCCGCGCCTCGCCATGGAAATGTTTTAAGACATCTAAGTTCCCAACTAAAGGTAGAATATGAAATTTAAAACCCTCGAGCTCATCCTGGTACCATGGTAGATACTTCAAAATATATCCTTTTTGAGAAAACCGGTCTCAAATCGGGGATGGTTTGGCCGTTTTCACGGGTTCGTTCGTCTTTCGAAATTTGGGCACCCGCGCCTCGTCAGGAAACTTTTTTGGGGCAGCGCAGTTTTCAACTAAAGGCGGGATATAAAATGCGAATCCCTGTTATACTGGCATATACTTTAAAATGAGTCATTTTAAGAAAACCTGTCCCAAAGTGGGGTGGTTTGGCTGTTTTAAGTTTTTACGCATTCGTTCATATTTTGAAATTCTGGCACCCACGCCGCATCCAGGAACTTTTTTCAGGTAGACCGAGAGCTTAACTGGTTACGAAATACAAATTTAAGGCCCCTCGACTATAAGCTGCTGCTATGGCAGCTCCTTTAAAATGAGCCATCTTTGACTAAACCTGTCCTGAAATGGACATGGTTCTACTATTTCCGGGCATTCGCTCATCATTTCAGATTCGGGCACCCGTGTCTCATCCAGGAACTTCTTGAGATGGGCAGAGCTTTTAACTGGTAAAGAAATGCAAATTTTAGGGCCCTTGACTAAAAGATCTGCTGCTATGGTAATTCTTCTAAAACGAGTCATCTTTGAGAAAACTCGTCCTGAGGTGAACATGGTTCGACTGTTTTCTGGCATTCTTTCATCATTTCAAATTTACGAACGGCGACTTGCCCAGGGACGTTTTGAGATTGACCGAATTCTAAACTGGCAACGAAATATAATAATAATAATAATAATAATAATAATAATAATAATAATAATAATAATAATAATAATAATAATAATAATAATTTCAAAACTGGTCATAGAAGAATAAAGACTGGCCCATGAAAGCAACATTCTGCTCGTATGTGGGGCCAGGCGATCAATGAAATACATGTTAGAATTAACAAACACTAACACCATATGGCACACGAACCAAACACACTTCGAAAAGCCAGCGAAGTAACACTGTGCAACGATTAACCAACACTCGCAAATCAGCAAAGAAGCCAAGAAATATAAAAGAGACCGATATAGACAGTCAATCACGTAAAACAAATTAACACCTCAGGGCATGAACATATTTAAAAAAGAAAAAAAAAAAAAAACTACAGCGGTCAAGCTACGATAGTCGAACTAAGATGCTTGACACCATTTTTTTTGTTTTCTTTTAAGTATTTTGTTGGATGTTACATTCATAGGGACTCTGGAAGTTTGTTAAATAAGGAAGGAATGTAATGATCTCTATGTTTCTTAGCATAAAAGGTGTTGATTTAACCTGAGACTGGGGTAGAGAAGAAACATCAAAACGTAGAAGGGACAGAAAAATAGACAGGACGACTTCTCTTTTTGAGACGTCGTCCTGTCTATTTTTCTGTCCCTTCTACGTTTTGATGTTTCTTCTCTACCCCAGTCTCAGGTTAAATCAACATGGTTAATATTCACCAGCTCGCCTGCACCCTTACGATTTTTTCTAAAAAAATGTGTATATTTTAGGAATAACATACCTTTCAGTACGTCTCAAATCTCCACTTTTAATAACGGCAGTTTTGTGGGAATTACTGAAATAATTATTCGGGATTACTGCGCATCTAAAAAAGAGTGTGTGAAAAAAAAAAGCCCCACTCTTTAGCTTTCTCTTCAGTTCCAAATACTTGATAAGAAGTTCCATATGATATGTTGTTTACCATGTGTTTGAGTACTATCGCCCTTGTTTGGTAATCTGAACAGTGACCGTAGAGTGTGATTCCGTAACGTAATGCAGCTTCCGCTAAAGCTTTAAACACAAGCCATCTTATCTTCAGTCTGTAAACACTTCTACTTTTGAATAAATACGCAGATATGACCCACAATTTCTTCACAGCAGACTCCAGCTGCGCATCTCACAGCACGTGCTCGTCAAGAAAGAGACCTAAATGCTTAACGGAACTATCGTATTCTAAAGGTTTACATCTACAATTCAGACATTCTGCCGAGTGGAAGAAAATATTTGGAGACATTACAATCTTTTTGTGCGGATTTCTAAAACACAAGAGCTCTGTTTTTGCAGCATTCACAGAAATAAAATTAGCAGCATTGCTAATCTGAGGTAGCCGACTCAAGGCCGGTGCTATTTCAAAATATTCGGCTTCCGCCCTTCTCTTGTCACGAAGTTCTATTTTTTTTTGGTGTGTGTGCAGGGCGATTGGTATAATTAATTTAATGAAAACATTTAGTACGTGATTAAATATTACTTTTGATATGTGAATGTTAAGATCACAAGAACAATCATCCTATCATAAATTGAGCACTCACCGCAGTGATCCCACTCCTTACTATAAAATCACTTGTTATCATCACATAACATTATTAATTAGCGAAAATATTTTGAAACCATTTCTGAATGAGTTTATATTATTGCAATATAAATCAGCTGTTTTGTTTGCTAGTTTACTGATGTCTGTAGCAGAAAGCTGAAAATGATTGTCAACGTCTAAACGAGAACGAATCCACCATATTTGGCGAATTGGAGTCAAAAACCCCCAAAAAATTATCTTGCGAAAAAAAGAAACGAAATGTGCCCAGCACGTTATTAATTCTTCTAATTTACTGCAGTCGTATGGTGAATCTTGTACTTTGTTGTATTTTTTTTTTTAATTGTGCTCGCTTGAACTTTGATGCTTTCTCAAACATTGGCGTGAGGTGCCTCCGAAATATATTTTTTTTACATATGTGATACACACCTTCTAGACACTACAGAATTCTGCCATATTATTGGGGAGGCATTTTATTTAATTTAAACAATCATAACGAGTTTTTTTATACGCAAGAATAAGCAATACGCTTTGATTGACTTGGATACTATTCATAGTGGCAATACATCAAAACGTTTATTCAACCAAGGAACTTGTAGTTTGCACGTCATCATCTTGAAATTTTGGCACAAAAATAATGGTATATGATAGAATGGAGTAGTAGTATGACAAATTGCTGAAAGCACTACGTTTCGGTGTTATGGTCATATTTGTACATTAACGGCGAAAGCGTACGATGGCACAAATTTCTGGGGATGAAAAAGGTTGCGATGTCCTGTTGGTTTCTGCCAAAGCTACTCAAATTGTAATTAGATTCTTAATTACGTTTCAGCAATTCCTAATTAGTAACTTTAAAGGTATCGTTTCAGTTGGAAACTTTCTGGGTATCATCGAAAACAACTAAATCAGCGTGCCTTACAAATATTTAAGAGATGCGCAGAACCTTCAAAGATAAAAAAATAATAATATTTGAACGCGTTTCTAGGTTTTGGTTTTCTATCGGAGCGCTTCTTTGCGCCGGCGGTCTCGCTACCCGCTGCCAACGAACGCAACTACCGCCTCGCCTCCCTTTACAGGAGAGGCGCATAATAAGCTTTGTCTCTTGGTTTCACATCTAACATATGTGAACATGTATTATTCTTTTATGTCGCTTTCCTTTTACTCCTGACGCACGTTAGTGACACGCTATGGCCACGGGGGACCAAAATCGCTGGCGCGGTGATGCGTCTTGATAGGAAAGCGAAACTTCAACACGCGTCCAAACTAAGTGTGTGTTTTCTTTCTTTTTTGAGAAGGTTGTAAAATGTTTTGCGTTTCATATATTTATATATAAAGTGCGCTGATTTAGTAGTTTCTGATGATGACCAGAAAGTTTCTAATTAAAGAGGTACATTTAAGTTCAGTAATTAAAAGTTAATTACTTGGTAAGAACCTAAAGATACCGAACTTAATTTTTCTATATAGGCCATTTGGCGGAAACCAATAGGACATCACGCTTTTTTCTGTACTATGTGTACTTTTTGCAGCAGCGATTTGGCCTGCACTTTGAAAAACGCCTGTATGTAGGTTTATCAAGGAGAGGCGGGAACCTAACTCCGCTTAGAATAATTTTCACTTTTGCGAGCCTTCCGAATTAAATAAATACGTTTTTGCCATAACCAACTTTAAGGACGATACCGCCAACGAAAGGGTCATTGTTGATGACCGATGTCACCGCGTCGCCGGTCATCAAATATCGAGAACATAAAATGTATCGGTCCCTTGTACGCGCTATTGACCAAGTGGGGGATCGATTGGCAAAAGACTCGTGCCGCGAACGATCCCTGGACCGCTCGCTCACGGTCGATGTGGTTTTTGCTTCAAACTGGGGCAAGGCGAAATTCCGCGAAGCATTTCTGGGCGAAGCGCCGCAATCTATAGTCGGTTACAAGTCAAGAAGGTAGTGGCAAATGCCCCTCAAAGCGAATTTTGTATTCCTCCGCCACCAATCGCGTCCCGTTGTTTCCGTGACGTCACGACCTGCCTGAACCAATCTTGTTTTGGCAAATAAATATTTTCAACATGGCTGCCGGGCAGATTTTCTACGACTCCAGTATCTTCCAGCAATTATTCTATTTTTTAACGCGGTTTTTTACTTACCCGACCATACGTCGCTAAGTCGTAACCACGTCCACTTTTATTCGCAATAGTTTCTGCGCGACAGCGTGAAAATCCAGCGATAGCATTGCCATCGAAAAGTTCGATGCGGGAGTAAGGCCTAGCATCGTACATACGTCGAACGGCGTCTGCTTCTCTGCCTCAGGTTCCGCGTCAACATCGTGATGGCAGCGGCCTTTCTTCGCAGTGGTTTCCGTGGAACGACGTTAAAATGCAGCGGTCAGCAAACTCTTCTTTATAAGTGTAGTGGACTGTGCGGGAATAAGTGAAATAAGTGAACCGCGAACACAGTAAGTGTCTTCACCCGATTTCGACCGTATCTTTGCTGGCGTTAATAAATAGTCTGTCTACTGAAATGACGCCTTCGAAGCAGTAGGTATTCATCTGTGAAACGTGGCGTCCTTGTTAAGTTTCCGCGTCGCAATCAGCATGCACGCTAATCTATGACTGCGATAGTACCCGCGGGTGCACCCTCGTTTACAATAATGAGCTGTAACCTATATGTGGCATACAAATGATAAAGCCAGTGATGCGTATGTTACAAACATTTAATTGATATCGTTTTGGACGTTAAGAAGCTGATGTCTTCTTTTGGGAAAAATATCAGAATTTGAGGGAAGCAGATTTGGTTCTCTCAAATGCTTCCGAACATTCTGCTTGCTCTCAGAGGCCCTGTCAGTCGTATGTTTATGCTTCGAAACCCGGGTGCGTGACGCGTGTACCCCCACTCGCGTCGCGTCGCGGCCTGGGGTATTACCGGTAAACACGCACCAACTTTTCCAATTTACTTTAGAAGGAAAATGTGTCCACAATATTGGATCGCAGCTTTGGTTTAATAATTTGTAAAAGATGAAAATTATGTCAATAAAAATTGATTGCAAGGGCAGCTTCCCGCTTCATGAATTATGGCTTTCTTATATGTGAAATATTTGTTTAAATAAAAAATTGAAAACATACCGAATACTCAGATGTCCTGATCTTGGTCCGAATGCAAGTGGCAGAATGATTTGTCTTTATAACAATAAAATCAACAATGTTTGAATCAAGCTACAGTTCAAACCGCCTAATTACATTTCAGATGTATGTTTATCTCTGCATTATACCAGGCCGTAGCCGCGAACGAGCTCTTCAGAGTCTGCCATTATCTTTCTGGTCTACCTTGGCAAAGACAGACTCGTCTAAAAAACATATTGAGCTTCTCGGAGGCAACTTCGCAGTCCTCATTGTAAGAGCTTTCATGAAACCATCGGAAAGAAGGGTCCCTGTCGGTCATGTGAATGGCAACTGACGCCCAGTTTATGCTTCGAAACAGATCATTGGCAGTTAGAGTTAGCTGTCCCGCAGTGCTGACGCACGTTATTATTCTTATTCTCAGCGTGGCCTCGGTCATGTGAATGGCGACAGACGTCCAGTTTATGCTTCGAAACAGATCATTGGCAGTTAGAGTTAGCTGTCCGCAGTGTTGACGCACGTTATTCTTATTCTCAGAGTGGCCTCGGTCATGTGAATGGCGACAGGCGTCCAGTTTATGCTTCGAAACAGATCATTGGCAGTTAGAGTTAGCTGCCCGCAGTGCTGACGCACGTTATTCTTATTCTCAGAGTGGCCTCGGTCATGTGAATGGCGACAGACGTCCAGTTTATGCTTCGAAACAGATCATTGGCAGTTAGAGTTAGCTGTCCGCAGTGTTGACGCACATTATTCTTATTCTCAGAGTGGCCTCGGACATGTGAATGGCGACAGACGTCCAGTTTATGCTTCGAAACAGATCATTGGCAGTTAGAGTTAGCTGTCCGCAGTGTTGACGCACGTTATTCTTATTATCAGAGTGGCCCCGGTCATGTGAATGGCGACAGACGTCCAGTTTATGCTTCGAAACAGATCATTGGCAGTTAGAGTTAGCTGCCCGCAGTGCTGACGCACGCTATTCTTATTCTCAGAGTGGCCTCGGTCATGTGAATGGCGACAGACGTCCAGTTTATGCTTCGAAACAGATCATTGGCAGTTAGAGTTAGCTGCCCGCAGTGTTGACGCACGTTATTCTTATTCTCAGAGTGGCCTCGGACATGTGAATGGCGACAGACGTCCAGTTTATGCTTCGAAACAGATCATTGGCAGTTAGAGTTAGCTGTCCGCAGTATTGACGCACGTTATTCTTATTCTCAGAGTGGCCTCGGACATGTGAATGGCGACAGACGTCCAGTTTATGCTTCGAAACAGATCATTGGCAGTTAGAGTTAGCTGCCCGCAGTGCTGACGCACGTTATTCTTATTCTCAGAGTGGCCTCGGTCATGTGAATGGCAACAAACGTCCAGTTTATGCTTCGAAACAGATCATTGGCAGTTAGAGTTAGCTGCCCGCAGTGCTGACGCACGTTATTCTTATTCTCAGAGTGGCCTCAGACATGTGAATGGCGACAGACGTCCAGTTTATGCTTCGAAACAGATCATTGGCAGTTAGAGTTAGCTGCCCGCAGTGCTGAAGCACGTTATTCTTATTCTCAGAGTGGCCTCGAACATGTGAATGGCGACAGACGTCCAGTTTATGCTTCGAAACAGATCATTGGCAGTTAGAGTTAGCTGCCCGCAGTGCTGACACACGTTATTCTTATTCTCAGAGTGGCCTCGGTCGTGTGAATGGCCACTGACATCCAGTTTATGCTTCGAAACAGATCACTGGCAGTAAGAGTTAGCTGTCCACAGTGCTGACACACGTTACTGTTGTTTTCAGAGGGGCCTCTGTCATGTGAATGACCACAGGCGTTTCCTTTAGACTTCAAAAAAGAACACTGGTACTGCGATTTCGTTCTCCGCTGTGCTAACACACGGTTTTGTTATTCCCAGAGGCCTCAGTCGTGTGAATGGCCACAGATGTCCCATTTATGCTTCAAAGCAGCACTGGCAGTGATCTGTTGTTGTTTTTCTTAGACAAAAAAGAGCTTATTTGCAATCAAAATTCTATTTGTTGCGTAGCAAAGATGTTTGGACAGCGGGAAGGGCCAATATGGCATCTGATGTCTTTGCCGTAGATGGGCTGCAAACTTTTGTTTTCGCAAAGTTGAAATCTATACTTGTGATTCATGGCACAGTGCAATGTATAGACCAGCTTAGACATTATCGCAACAAAAATAAAAAGTTTGTCTGGGTGCTGCATATCGAAATGCTATATGGCAACGAGCAGAGAAGCATGACAACATGAGACACGGGAGGTCAGTGGTGGACAAGAACAACGATCCGATTTTAAAGCATATGAGTGGTCCTTAAAAGGACCGATTTGTGTTCCGATATGTTCCACGCTTTCTCCATGATGGTGGCGTTAAGCTTCGTCAAAGGGCTCGACACCAGACAGGTCACTCTCGGATGGGGTGTCCTCTCCATCCAGCTGGATGACGATGGGCTGGATGTGGGCGCTTGTGGCACCGCCTCGTCGGAACGTTGCTTCGATGTCAATAACGTGCCTGACAGCATTAACCCAGTTGTCAGTGGTGACCTTGTCAACTTCTTCGTTGAGGAGTGTCCCCACGTCGACAATCTTGAACGTCGTGTTTCGGGCAGCAACGCCGTTCTTGATCTGCGCCCATATCAGTTCAATGGGGTTGAACTCGCAGTGATACGGTGGGAGCCTGACCACAGTGCAGCCAGCCGTCTCGGCAGCAGTGTCCACACGATACTTCAGGTGCTGTGGCTTCACCAAGGCCACAATGTCGAGCAGCTGCTTCTTCAGCATCTTGGGGTCCCATGAAACTTTTTTAGACGTCAGCCACTGTCGGATGTCGTGCTTGCGGGAACTCGTCGTCGGCACTGCTTCCAACCGCCGTGAATGGTAAGAAGCGTTATCCATGACGATAACGCTTCCTGTCGGCAGTTTGTCGAGGACACCGTCGAACCACTTCTCGAAGCGGGCGCCATTCATTTCCTCGTGGTAATCGCCGGTCTTTTGTCCACGGAACACGTCCAGGCAGCCGTCGACGAAGCCTTCATCGCTGCCGATGTGGGTGACAATAAGACGCTGGCCCTTCCCCGATGGCTGCTTGAGGCCAGTCGAGAGACCACGCATGAAGGCGTCGTGAGACGAGGCCACGGTCGTGTCTACTCACACCCTTGAGGCAATGTGCCCTGCCGTCACCCACGTCTCGTCCAAGTAGAAGATCGTTCGACCATCTTGTCGGTGACGTGCGATCTCATGCAGGTACTTCTGCTGCCAGGCGACGATGTCCTTTCGTTCAATCAGCCGCGAGTTTCGTTCCCTCTTGTCATGCTCGAATCCGATGTCGTGGAGAAGGCGACGCACAGTCCAAGCCTTCAACGAGGGAAGTTCAGTGCTCGTGCAGAATTCGGCCGTTATCTTCTTGACCGTGGGGACCTCGTTCCGTCGAAAGAAACGGTGGACGCACGATCTCAGCGCGCACAACGTGAAGTCGCCGTACCTGACTTTGCGCCGCCTCTTGCCTTCACTTGCTGGGCGCTTCCGAGAAGGTGTCACAACTTGTCCCTCGGTTTCTTTCGCCTGCTTCCTAATCTCGAGGACGGTGCGTACACCAACGCCAAGCAGTTTGCTGACTTTGATGCAGGACTCCTCCACAGTGAGGCCGGGCTGGCCGGGCTTGGCGGGCGGTTCGTGTCGCATCTGAACGTACGCGTTCATTATCAGCTGCCGTGCAACTCGGTTGAGGACATCGCCGCTCTTATGCTTCTTGTAGAGGCGCCTTGGCGTAGACGGCGAGGCCAGGCAAAGCTGCACCAGACTCTCTTGACGAAGCAGAATCGGAGGAATTGCATTCCGCTGTCTCCACGTTGGGATTCATAACGGAAAAGAAAATACGACTTCGGATTTTTCAAAACGCGAATCACAGGGGGTTTCAAAACCCGAAACGCATGGTTTTTTTAACAAACGCAGCAAATGCACAGAATGTACCTAATTTGTGTAGGAAGGTTATCAAGCTAAAACCAACAACCATATATGCATTACTTATAAAAGTTACAATTTTCGTTGCACTGAAGCCTTCTTTTTACTTCAACCTTCCGGAGCGAGTTATTTGCCTCGGCTAGGTGGCGCAAGCTGCCACCCGCTACAAGGTCTGTCTGTAGTCAATATCTATCCATTGAAGCAGAAGGGGCGTTTTCAGCGAACTATTTTCTCGACTGCGGAGGCGTCTGAAGCGGGCGCATCACGCTTATGGGGAGGAGCTTCTACTACCTTCTTAACTTGTAACCGACTATAATATCTCTACTGAAGGATGTTCTAAGGAACGGCCTTGTGTTTTAGCCAATACAAAAAACTGTGGTGCTTTTTTATTGAAAGGCTGTTGAAAAAATTCAGCATAGGATATAAAATGTCAGCAGCTTTTCATCTGATTTTCTCTAGCTATTCTGTTGACTTTCTTTTGAATATTGGTCCACTTTTTAATAAAACAAAAGTTGCCTTCAAGATGCCTTTTCTGTAGATATTTAATTGAAAGGCTACAGCTTTTCAATTGAAAAACTACAGCCGTTTAAAAAGAAGAAAAAAAAAAAACTTTACACTTTAGCTATTTATTAAACAAAGTTGTGGAGGCTTACTACAACTTTCCACTCTGCTCCAAATTGGCTGCCGCAGAATAACGTAAAAATAAAAAAGTCCGAGGACACCCAAGCGCTTATTATGAGTTGTGAATGCGAAAGCATGAATGTCAATCTTCCGCTCCCTCAGTTCGTCTGCTGCGTACAGCGGCTGACGGCCGAGCGCGCGCTCTCGTGATGTGGCCGCGCCTCGCTGAGCTCGGCCGTGCAGCCACTCCGGAGTCTGCCCGGGCGGGATCCCCTTACAAAAAAAAAATGTGAGCCGGTCTGTAGACATCTTACAGACTGACAGCAGGTACAAGGCTGGGGCTAGATAAGAGACGGAAAAATCGCGCGGGCGCCTTATCGCAACCTCTAGCTTTGTACCTGCTCCACGAGCGGTAACTTCAGTTCACTACTAAGCTTCTCACGCGCTCAAAGTCTTTCTGAAAATGACTGATTTAGGGGATTTTGACGAGGCTGAGCAAATTTCTATTTGGAACCATATGTCTATTTTCATTAATTAAAAAGTTAATTAACGAATTTTATGTAATTAGCCAACTGATCGTTACGATTAGCCCCCTATAATGTGCCCCCCTGGCCGTATAACTCACCTCCACAAGCGGCATAAGTGTAACTTTCACGGCTTTTTTTAAACAAATCTGTTAAGCTTAAAAACAAACACCCTGTATATATATATATATATATATATATATATATATATATATATATATATATATATATATATATATATATATATATATATATATATATATATATATATATATATATATATATATATATATATTTGCGGACATCATGCGCAAAAAATAGTCGCGCTTAGTTCTTCATTCTAAATTATAATGTGAGTTATACGACGTAAAACATAGTGTCTTCAAACTTGCCCCGTTTAGAATCACTTTTGGGCTGGACAGCTTCTTTAGAAATTCAAAAGCTGGCCATCAAAGAGCTGTCCTGTTCAATCGGTATTGACAGCAGGGTAGACGCTATGCGTGTTTTAGGCCAATCGTGTCTCCGGTTAGGGTCACGTGACTACAGTCTAGAAGCTGGTGATAAGGCAGAGCACGGAACCTGACTAAAAGGCCAAGGCCACGCATAACATCTACTGCACTATCAACCTTGGGTACAAGTGACAAATCGTCTCGTTGTGTTCATTGTTGAGATGGCCCTGAAGATTAGCCTTTGTAAGCGCACCCCCCGTTCTGGGCTGCTTCCTTTCTACTCCTTCTCTCTCTCTCCCTAAGCCGAAGGTGTGGTAGACGGTGCGTATTCGCCGGACCAATGAACCGTATACTTTTTATCGCTTGAATCCGCTCTCTGTGCGCGGGTAACGGCAGAAGCGTGATCACGTGGTTTGACGGATGACGCATTGGCCGTTGACAAACCCGGAATGCCTGCGAAGACCGGACCTAGCTTCGTGGGTGATGCGGCCTGCGGTCCTGTTGTGGATTTCGCTTCTGTGGTAAATGTGGTAAATCTAGTTCTAGAGTTCCGATCACCAGCAGCGCATTTCGTCTTAGTGCTAAGTGCGATCTTCAACATGCGGATTGCCAAGACCATGGATATTCTTTCGGCAGCGCCTACACTCCGGTGATCTCCCTTTGTTGTTTGCATACATGTGACCACTAGCTTCGACGGACCGAAGACACGACGGACCACCTTCTCTTCCATGTGAGTGACAGGGAGAGGTCCTCCTGACCATTTGGGATAGGTATTCTTGCTACGCAATGTACGTTTTGTCACTATCCGATGAGTTTGAGCCGTGTCGAACTCTGTGCCAGGAATCTCAGACGTGTTCAACTTGTAATCCAGAGCGATCAGCCCGAAAGGCCCTGTACAGCGCTATTTGTGAGTGCTTTTTGCGCCCTAAATTCAAAAATTAAAAAGTTAATTAAAACATTTAGTTAATTTGCTAATTACCCAATTTCACGTAATGTCTGGAGGCCTCCATGGCCATTAACACTTTCCCAGGGCTCAAATTACTCTATCTCAAGTTCCCTTTTTGAAAATTTGGTGCAACTAAAAAAAAAGAAACACCCTGTATACGTCTCTATACTTGGTTTCAGCTTACGCCCGAGCGTGGCCGTTGTTGTGAGCTGAAGGTCCAATCAAACAGCGCAAAAAGCGCAACGTCATGGCGTTTTTGGCTCTTGATAGGACGAGCCGGCGGAGGAGCACGCACAGAAAGACGGCAAACACCGCTGGTCCTATCAACTGCGGAGAGCACGCCATGACGGTGCGACTTTTTCGCCATTAGATTGGACCTTCGGCTCATAACGTCGGCCACGTTCGGACCTAAGGTGAAACAAAGTATAGTGTAAAATAGGCTTGCTAATGGAGTAGCACTTTGAAGACACTTAACTTTTTCATTACCATGCAAAGTCTAGGCTTCTATGAAAGCTGCAGGCAGAAGCTGGTAGCTTGGCGTTGATTGGAGAGTTTGGCCGGGCCAGCTGTATTGGTGGCGCAAGCTACTGCCCGTTACAAAGGTTACAGCCTCTATCGTCCATCATCCATGATCTCCACCTTTTTGCATCCAACGTATCATGCCCGTTTTTCCTACTTATCGGGCAAGTGAGCCTGTTAATGGGGCATGTGCATGTCCCCAGTTGAGTAGTGGGGAGCTGCTCAACTGGAGATTTTAATAGATGCTAACTTGTCATCTCTTTCTCTCTCTCTCTCTCTCTCTTTTTTCCAGGCCACACCTGTGCACTTTTCAAGGTCGATGAAGCAAAGATCAAGCACAGCCTATCAAGCATGCTGAGCATGCTGAGCAAGCTGGACAAGTAGAACAAAACACTGTTCAACAACTGAGGAATAAAAAAAACGAAAAATAAGAACATTTTGTCTGGTCTTTGAGTGTATCATGAAGCAAGTGCTCTGCATGCAGCATAGGCATCGGTACACTTCAGAATTGATAACTAGCATTACACAAAGATAGAAACTGGCCTATTTTCTGTAGTTAATGGATAGAGTTGAGGGGATTTGTCTGTAGAAAGTGGGCAGAAAATGGGTAGAAACTGCTATATTCTCCATAGTGAGATGATAGAAACTGTGGCCACTTGTCTACAGCAATTCGTTAGAAACTCTCTTATTGGCGCTAGAAATGGGACAGGAGGGTTGCTAGAATGTCTGTATGTTTGCTGTACAGAGTCGCCACATTATCTGTACACTGAAGTCTACACAAAACCTGTAGGAAGCAGCGGCCAATAATCTGTAGACAATGGTTAAAAAAGTGGATACATTCTCCCTAGGAAATCTATGCTCTTTAGCCATAACTATGTCTAGAAATTCTGGAGAAATTGGTTAAATTTTTTGTAAGGGGTCTGCTGGCTCGGCGGCTAGCCGCTCCCTCTTACCGGCGGCCGAGCCGCTGTGCCGCCATGGTAAGGGCTTCTCTGGTGGCGTTCCTTGGAACTACGCCACACGAGAGCCAACGGGAGCCCCGTTCCATGAAACTATGACGCGCGCCAGCCAATGGGAGCCTATCCGTAAGATTTCTGCTTAAGACGACAGGCTTTGCTTCATTGGGACAGGGGAAGGTGCCGTTTGGGGCGGCTTCAAAAACTGATGACGTAGGTTCGCTCCATGGGGCAGCTGATGTTTTCGCATTGAAAAAGAAAGACGCTCGAATTTTGTTTTATTATATATTTTGGATTTTGTTAGGAAATAGTGTCCCCGTGGTATTCGAACGCACTACATACATCCCACAAATACACATTAGAAACGAACACAAACACAAACACCATGAAGCACTCAACATCAGAATCACGGTCCCCTTGACTGCTCCAGAGCCTTATGTAGCCTACATTTTGAAGGTTATCATTTGGACGTTGATCACCTCAGCACTTATTAAGTTTCCAAGTATCCGATCTCCTTCTGAGGAGTCTGTCAAGGGGAAAACAGCGTTTCGAAGGTCGTGGAATTTATCTCTTACTAAAAGGCATTGGTACCACTAATAACAATTCGGCCCAGTCGCTAAAACAACATCCAGAAAAACGGCTCCTAGGAGAAATGTTATCGCTTCTTTGCATTGCACCACTCAGGATGAAGAGAGTCAAGGCAGTGTCTCTACTTTAAAATAGTTATTTTGCTTTTATTTACTAGTTTGCTAGTTTGATAGGGTCAGTAAAGTAACTATTCGCGGCGGGAAGCTTGGGTATCGCCGCCTGGTGGAATTTTTTCACAACCCAGAGGGAGTATACTTCAACTTCCTCCACTGGTGCAAACACGTGCAATGCCAAGCTTCTATGCACTATAAAAATAAAAGCATAACCGCGTGGCACGTGTACTACCCAGAGCGAGGAAAACAGAAGCGCCCCTAGTGAGCATTTCACCGCGAATAGTCACTTACAAAGTGAGAACGGCAGGGTGCGTCTTTCGAACGTTTGGCCTCCAGCACGCGCTCCATGCTGTCCGCGGTACCATAGGCTGCTATTTACTGACAAAGCCTGGCAGATCGCCACGAGAAGCGGCCGCCGAAATGGAAAAAGTGAAGCGGTAGACAACGGATGAGAGGAAAGCCACGTGACTGGCGCCCCGCTGTGGCGAGACGCCGAAGCACACTTCTCCCGAGCGAACAAGTGTGTATCAGGTCCTCGCCGCTGCAAAAGCTGTGCGTTGACGTCCAAGTTCCCCGAGAAATGGCTCTTTGATGCTCTGTGCTAAAAGATCCTCGCGCTCCAAATCTGCCACCGGGCACTCTGTGGCCCCGTCGTCGAACTGCCAGGCTTTCTGAGTATAGGGAGTATTCACTGGCGGCCATAGCTGTGTGCGCGAATGCTGAGCGCGTGCTGATGGCGAGCTTCCACAGTTCTTTTGCAACGTGCATTCCGCACCATCAAGAGTGCCGGTCTTAGCGGCCTATTGATGTGAGCTCGTTCTGAGCATGCGCTCTAAACAGTACCCACAAATATGGCGTCCAGTGAATACTCCCTATAGAGGAGACTATGGCCGTGCTTTGGCTGCGCGCGCGCGCTCGAGGTGCGCGAGACGCCGAAGCGTTGTCAAGGGTAGGAGGCTCACGCTGGGGGCGGGACAACTGAAGCTCCTCCCTACCGTTCTCACCTTGTCAGAGACTATTGAGAAACTTGGTGACTTTCGACATCTAGTCAAGATGTACTATGCTCAATAAAAGGCCAACAGAAAGTCTGTAGCTTTTCTATTGACAGTGGCAACAGAGAGTCACCTGAACGTTTTCAACACAAAGTAAACAGAAGGTCTCCAGTCTTTCCGATGACACTGTCAACAGGAAGACAGCAAAAAAAAAAAAAAAAATCAACGTAAAGTTAATGGAAAGTCAACAGCATTTCTTTTGACTCGGGCTGAAGAAAATCATCAGAAAAGTTTCAACACAAAATCGACAAACGTTCTCTTGGCCATGTCAACAGGAAGTCAAAGTCAAAAGAAAGTAATCAGAGTCAAAGAGAAGTCAACACGTTTTCAATAAAAAGTCAACATTCATTTTTTTATAGAGGTGATGCGCGTTTCTTCGGGGAGCTACTAAAGCGCCAATCACGTGACGAAAACGTCAGGCTCTTGCGATGCGGCGCTGTGACGTCAGTTCCGCAGTGGAAGGAGAGAGGGATGCTCGGGCGGTATACAAACAATCCCTGTTCTGCGGCGGATTTGTTTGTTTTAACGATATCTTACCATTGAACGCTTCGGTGTCAAATGTAGAGTCAACTGTCAAATGTTTACAAGGGGCCGAGGGAACAACGTTAACATCATATCTAGCGGCTATCTTTTTAATATTGTGCGATATTTTGTGCCAGTACGGAATTATATGTACTCGTATTTTATTTTAACGTTGAACGTTCCTTGGCTAGGTATTCTGAATTTCGTGAAAACTGGTTAAAGCGTGATCTTTTTAGTGTGCGTGAGTGTGGAAAGGGAGGGCAGGGGGGTGAGGCCACCCCTACCGAAAAAAAACAAAGTGAACTTCTCGCTAACTGGATTATGGAACAGGAAATCTAACTGGATTTCTTGCTGTAAACCCGTAATCAAGTTTGCAGGCAATTGCCTGCAAACTAGATTTCAGGTTTCTATACTTCGTTTCAGCCTCCGTCCGAGCGTAGCCAAAGGCTGAGGGACGGTTCGCAACTTCGAGAAGGGCATTCCTACGCACCACGAAGTAGTCCGCAAGAGTAATCTTTCTAAAATAACTGTTTTGTGCGTTAACATTGCACAACATTCCAGATGTGTACTGCTGAGAATGATTTGCAACTAAAGAAACTAAATATTTGAAGTTTATGTTTTTATTAATATATGTAAATGCATGTGGTTTGGTGAAAACACGTACATCAGCTGGCAACACGGCTGCAGCGCTCGGTTTTTCTGTGCGATTTCGTTCCCGTAATGGCCGAATCACGTGCTTCGCTGGTTTCCTCACCGAGTCGCTTCAAAACGTCGTTTCGCAAAGGCACGTTTGGGCGTCAGGCGCGAGAGGTCGTGATCAATGTCTACTTTCAAATTCGGCAAGAGACTCTGGCCGCGTCGTACCGCGAATGCGTTGTAAACACGAAAAGCGTCCGGGCCACTACAATTCACTGATACGCGGCGAAATCAGGGCACCCCTTTACCTGCCGATCAGATTGACCGCCGAGAAGCTGGTTGAAAGGACTGCGCCTCGAGCCCTGGCATATCCAGACAATACAAAGAAACATTGCACCTGTGCATTAATTGCATCTTAATTACGGCCGGGTCATCGGGCACCTTGCAGTGTGTACTTATAACTACTTACATCTCGAAACTATGCCGAACAAGTGAAAAGCTCGGAAACAGACGCCAGCGGCCAGCCTACGTACTGACATCCCCTGTGACTAAACTTCAGAGGGTGAAAGGGCACGTTTTAAACCTGTAGCAGACGATACCGTTGATACACCCGTAGCAGACGAAATACTCGGCGAGCGCGGGCGGCGCGGACGACCAGCGGCGCAGCGGAGTGATACAAAAGTGCAGGCGAGATCGCGTGACCTATTGCCGGCGTGTGATTGGCTCCGGCCACACGTAGCTTTGGCTGCGCTCGGACGGAAGCTGAAACGAAGTATAGGAAGAAATCCAGTTAGATTTCCTGCTTCATAATCCAGTTAGCGAGAAGTTATACTGTTTTTTTTCGGTAGGGATCGCAGTTAAAAAGCTTTGGCACCAAGCGGCAATAAACCCCGATTATATAGATCATTAAGCGAATGCCTTTTCAGCATGTCACGACATATCACCCTTAGTTAAGGTGTAGGGGTGTGCGAATATTGAAATTTTCGAATACGAATCGAATACGAATAAGACAAAAAACGGGCTTCGAATATCGAATCGAATATCGAATATGTTTCTTGTAATGAAAAATTACAAAACAAGAGGTAACAACAGGTTTTGTTGCCTTTTCAAAATAAACCAATGCAACTGCATTTTACTGGGCTGCAGCAGGCTAAAGATACTTTTAGTAATGCACTCATTACAAATTATAGTGTAGGAAAATTAACTGCTCAAAGTGTTCAGAAAGTAAGCGCTCCCTACGCGCCGTGACAACATTTTTGCCAGTAGAAAGACCCTTTAATCGGGAAACCTGCGAAATTTCACTAAAGCTCGAAGAAGTTTCACTTATGGACAGTGTTGCCCGGCTCCTACACGAATATTTCGAATTTTTGGAAACAAATAATATAGAAAGTATTTCATTTTATTTTTTTAGAAAATGGTAACCAATGTTTACTCCATTTAAAAGCAAAAATATGCGCTTTTAACGCTTTCATTAGTTATTAATGTGAACCTCTGATGCCAATAAACCCAACAAATATTGCACTTTTCCTCCGCCAGTTGAGTCAATGTTTCTTTTTTTTTATTTTTAATATTAACGCATGCGCACAAAAGTAGAACTTCCGTGCAACCTTTGTCGAACATCACATTGAAAGGTCGGAAAATTCGAACTTAGTCGAACTCGAAACTGGGCAGGTTCGCGATATCTCTAATTTTGACTGAGCGCGAGTGGCAGGCACTGGTGGCAGGAGTTGTTGTCGAAAGCGATGCAATGTTCTGCTCGCCCCTAGTTTTTTTCCTTTTTTTTTTTCTAATTTTCAAGCATTTATATTAGATAACACTCTCGAGATATATTTTATATTTATATTTCACTCTCGAGGTTTATTTTATTGCATCAAGTTATAGAACGTGCAATATTGCATCACACAATTCCATATAAGCGCCACACAACAAAGGGCTTGGTGAAAAAGAAACCGAAACTGATCCTCTCTTGCTGCCATCGGACAGATAGAAATGGAGGAGACCGATAACGCACGCATCATACGCCTTTCTCAGTGCATAAACATATTCATAGGGGAATGCGTGGCAAGCAGATTATTCGTATACTTGCTCGAATATTCGTAGTTTGTGCGAATATTCGCCGTTTTTCCCGAATATTCGGCTGTGGCCGAATATTCGGGAACTTCCGAATATGCAATTTTCAAATCGAATACGTTTCGAATAAGAAAAATATTCGAATCGTATTCGAAATTTCGAATATTCGCACACCCCTATTAAGGTGCCATTTTCCGGGAATGTACTGCGGGGCATCCGTACTGCGTCTGGCATTTAGCAAGTTGACATCCTGTCAAGCGTTTTAACGCGAAACGTTCTTTGGCTTGGTGTTCGGAATTTCGTGAAGCCGAGATAAAAGCGTGGCCGCGACGCTCAGCACTCATTGCTCGACGGGTGGGAGAGGAGGAGTGAGCTGCTCGACGCTGATTGGTTAAAGGGAAGATGAAAGGGTTCTTCAAAAATTTGAGTTAGAGCCGGCTACTAGAGTATTTTTATCCCGTGAATATGAACATCACGTTCGTTTTCCTTGAAGATATAACTAAACGCGTGAAAACATGAAAACCTTCCGACCAGTCGTTACTCATGGTGAATTCCACTCGTAGATCCGGAGCGCTTTCCAAAATCCGTGAGGGAGGCAAAATTCCGCTCCATGGGACCCGCTCCGAATCGACGAGGGGAAGATAAACTCGCCTTTTTGGAGCGACGTCCCCCACACCCCCCCATCGCTCCCCCCCCCCCCCCGCCGCTCAAAATGGCCGCTGCTCGAACTTGACAAGCCCACCAACGCCTGAGCCGACTGATCTTTCCGGCGCAGAAATAACACGCGACACAGGCCGGGCGAAATTATACGTACCACGGCGCTCATGTCGCAAATAACGAAGACGTCCGCGTTCGGCACCGTCACATACCTTTCGGCCGTGTCGAAGCGGCGGGGCACGGACAGCGATTGCCAGCGGTGGAGTTCAGATTTCTGGTACAACTTTAATAAACAAAGAGGTAACAAACCATCACTTGCACGGTCGTTGCCTAATCTCTTCTTGCTTTATTGCACGGGAAAACGCCGGCGGAATGCCGTGTAAAAAGGTAAACAATCATTGGCTGCGGAATGAACAGGCCTAACCTTGCGTCTGCCTCCGGCTTTCCTATCGATCTTCCTCTCACGATCACAGATGTCAGCGCTTCCGATTTACCACGCTCCACAGTCCCGGCTTTGTATCCCTGATCTACGCTAGGTAGAAGCGTTAGAGCCGTCACAATCCCACGTAAACAACCGATGCACCCGAACAGATCCAACTCGACGACCCGTCCGGCCCGCCGACCTCGCCAACCTCGCCGCGCATGCGCACTGCCCATTTAGAAGGAAATCACGTGGGCCGCTCTGTCAACTTCCGGAGAGATCTGTGAAATCCCGCAGAGCAAGTTCGGCGGAGTTTGAGGCGCTCCGTGGAGCGGGCGTTGCCAGAGAACTACGAGGGGAAGATGACCAGCTCGAGCCAAATCTGCGAGCGGAATATGCGCGCTCCAAATGGAGCGCTTTTGAAGCGCTCGAGATCTGCGAGCGGAATTCACCATAAGATATTTCAGCCGCCAGGCTATATTCCCCGCACTGACACCAGTCCTGGCGTCTTTTACCACGATAGCGTGATGGAGCTTCTGTCGCAGAAAATCTGGCGTCGGCGTCGGTGTCGGCTTCGGCAGTCGGTGGGACCGCAAAAACCTGATTGTTCGATAGGGTCATAACATCACAGCTACTTGTGACGTCACACACGTGACGTCACACGTGACACGTGACGCTACCGACAAGGCCACGCACACACGCTTGCACGACTTGGGAACGAGCGCGGGTTTATATCAGAAGGCTTTGCGAACCGAGCCCGACAACGCTATCGCGTCCCACTCTTAAAAGCGAAACTTAAGCGTCCTCCAAGTTTTCTTTTTTTTTTTCTTTTTTTACCCTTTTGAAAATAACATGAGCGCGCGTGCATAGCTTCGACAGGCGCTGAGGATGCGCGAGAGCGGAGATGTCGAAAACTTCTTTTATGACGTAGCGCTTCGGGAAGGAGGGGGCTTCAGCGGTACCTTGAAAATACTTTTCATCAACCTCCATACTCAAAATTAAAAAAAAAAAAAAAATCTTGCTATTTTTTATTTTGGAGGCCAAATGAAAACGATTTAAGTGGTTTCCTCAAATACCGAGCCGCTTCAGTTTTCCCTTAGCAAGGAGGTCATGTCAGCAAAGGGGTGGGCGAGGAGGATCTCGACCACCTGTGCGCAATGAGGAAGAGGAGCTCGAAAGTATGGAAGGCTCTGGAAGATTGCCAGGTTTATCACCCCGATTAGCGGTAGTGTCGCTTTGTGGAACAACTATCAAGTGTACACATGCCACGTGTTAAATTATCCAATGAAGAGCGCCGTGAAGGCAGGCGTTTGGCGTCTGGAAACTCGGAGTATCGCTAAACGTTTGTCATTCAAGAACGTTTCACGTATACCCAACATAATTTTCTAACAATTTGCCATACATTTGTTTTTCTCGATTGAGTTTGTGTAGCGCCAATATTACGCCATATTACAAGATTTGACGCCATGTTCTCCGTGTTAACAGTAGAACCCCTCAGCTTCCCCCTCCCCCCAGAACTAATTTTGAAATTAAATAACTTTGCAAAAAAATATTCTTGCGACTCGTAATTTGGGTCACTTGTTCAGATGTGTCAGTTAATATGTTGAACCAATGTTTTAAGTACATCAGTGGTTATATCAAAATTTCACCCAGGCTCCCCTTCAAGCAGGGTTGGAGTTACATCACTTCCGGGTTGGTTAATCTAGATCTCGGCAGGAGCGAACGAGCCGGAACGGACGTTTAGCGCCCTGGACGCATCGCTGAACCCAAACGCGGTACGTGGATGCCATAAGAATTCCCAACGCGGGCTCTCGGAAGCATCGCAATCTCGGTGGTTGCATCTAGAGCCACAGGACGCGCAGAAAAGGATCGAGACTAGAGATGTTGCCAACTTTCGTCGAGCCTATAGAGAGAGGTCCGACTGGTTCGGCCAACCTTCGCACTTCTAGAAAATACTGCACAAAATACGACTTACGAACAGTGTTGCCCGACTGCTACGCTTTGTTTCAAGCTAAGTTCGACCGCAACCGACGCAACAATTCGATGGAGCCAATTAGGAACCAATCAGCATGATTGGTTTATCGATGATGGAAAATGCACAGAGGTGGTGAGCGCCGTGACGATACACTTTTGAAACTGCTTGATTGGATCCATCAGATTTTAATACCCAACTTCCAAAAATAAGCACAAGTTTAGAATCTCAGAGAAAATAATTTATATGGTAGTTCTGTTTTAAAGCTTTTAATATACTATCATCGTTTGCTTTATTATAAAAGCAAACATGTATACTTTTCACACTCTAATTGATTTATTCGAGTGAATCGACTGACCCCATAAGTGTGACGTTAGTGCTCCAAACAAACTGTTGCTAGGGGCGTTGCTATGGACGACAACATGGGACACGACATCGCTCAAACAGAGGTCCATCGTTCAGAAATTGAACGTGGAATTTAAACGTCTAAAACGAATGGGTACAAGACCCTTTTTCTGTTTACAAACACGAACCGCTGCTTGCGTCCCGGTCGACTTCCGGTCGCTTCCTCTGTGCAAGCATGTCGAGCTTGCTTATGTCACCAGTGATATAAAATACAAATGCTACACGGACAGCAACGTTCGAGACCTTGCGAGCGCCTTCGACTGTACGATTTAACGTCTTGGAGGAGAGAAGTTGGTTTTACAAGTTGAACGAGTTGAACAAGACAAGTTGACAGATCTCGCGCTTCTTGGTTCTTCAACCACGTTTCAAGCAGCGGTGTTATGGCGGGCTTTGTTCATTATTTTTATGGACCGGAAGCTTGCTGGGACGTCAAAGACTGGAGCACTGACTGGTGGCGTTTGCAAAGAAAAGTGCCGTTAGACAATCGCAAGCAGGGCGACAGGCCGCCCCTATGTTTCTGCTCGTGCAGGCAAGACCGTGCAATTGCAAGCTTGCCAAAGCCAAGTTCACGCGCACGCTGCACGTATATGCACGCATGGAGCACCAGTCGAGGCGCCGTGCTTGCAATTAATTGTCTTTACACCTTTTCCACAAGGGCGCAGCCATCTTGAATGTCGTCACTTTTGGTATGCGGTACAACATCGTTTTGATCTCTCTACGCCGCTGGAAGGTGTTCACGAAAAATGCGTGATTGTCACACATTCTTGTTTTGGCTCACCTATATTTTCTCGCATATTACAGGTTGAAATGCTTTATTTTTTGTCCCGCATACTAGATACGAAACCCACGTGACTGAGAACGACAGAAAACAGAAAAGGTTTATAGGAAGCTAAGATTTCAGACTTATCACGACAGAAGTTTTCCGATCGAGAATCGGCTATTTATGAAGTATTTCCGACGGAAACTTCCGGTCCTCGAGACGTCTCGAGATGCCTGCTGCAGACGATGAACGCATGACGAATGCACAAGGAATGACTGAGGTATTCCGTCTACAACACTTCGAATCATTTGTATAATAATACGAATTTGATGTTCAATTCTTGGAAACATGACAGGTCTAAGAAAACTCATCAGGTTTATATAAAAAAAAATACAACAATAGACACTTTCACAAATTCAGTCCCATCTATAGTGGCTGGAATACCAGTCCAAATTTTTGCATGCTCATGGTGAATACAATTCGGTACCTATTCATCAACGGTAGATGCAAACATACTCCAAAAGCCACGAGACATCATAATTAAAATAAGAGCACCGACTTGACACAACATAAAAAACAATTTCATTAGACAGTTGATCGTCAAAAAACGACCACACTGCACAAGACGCTTATAGCTGAGTTAACGCTTTGACAAATTAATGTGTCATTGTCATGAGCTTTCTGGAGCGTGCCGAATCCGAGCATTCCAAGGACTTACATGACAGCCTCAATTGCGCGCATAGCCGCTTATAAGTCTCGTCTCGATAACACCGAACAACAATGCAGTTAACTAACATCTGGATGTTCAGGCTCCGCATCGGTTTCTGTCTTCAAATTCTTCCTTCAGCAGCCATCAAAAGGCCGACATTCACATGCAGAGATGATACTCATTTAGGTGATGATAGCTATTGAAGTGGCCAGACTGAATTTCGGGAAGGGTCTATTGTATTTGCGTGAGATACGAGATACTGTCTGACGAAAATAATCACCCGTATGAAGATCTGCTAAAAATCAGCGAGAGAAGTATCTGTTTATAACATGATATCAAAGCAGCGTTCTACCCTCTTTTTGATTTTGCAGTTGACATGCATTGTAATGAAAGAGCAATTATTTTGACTCTAACATGAACGGTTCGAGACCTTAAACGTCGTTTTTCAGGCTCGCATTATGGGTGTGTGTCTCGCACCTGCTTGTAATCCTCACACTGAGAAAAAATCCTGCTGATAATTCAGTTATCAGTAGGACCCCAAATAGTGAAAGAGCTCTATAATAGCATATGTTAAGTTATATACAGGGTGTTTTTTTTTTTTAAAGCTTAACATATTTGTTTCGAAGTAGGCGTGAAAGCTGCCATTTTGCGGTTTGTGCAGGTGAGTTATACGGCAGAGGGACATTGTATAGGGGGCTTATCGTAACAATTAGTCGGCTAATTAAGTATAATTTGTAAATTAAGTTTTAGTTAGGGCAAATAGGCATATGGTTCAATTAGAGACTTGCTAAGCATTATGAAAAATCACTAAATGAACTCTTTTTAAAAATATATAAGGCATGGGCAGCATTTTACCTGGGAGGAAAAGATGACACTCGAGAGTAATATATTAAAAAAAAATAATTGCTTTTAAAAAGGAGATGGTCGTGAAAAAGCAAGGAGATGGTCGTCAATAAGCAGATAAACGTTTCGAGCCTGGTAGGCCCTTTGTTAGTCTTTGAATGAATATTTCATTCAAAGACTGACTAAGGGCCTATACCAGGCTTGAAACGTTTCTCTGCTTATTGACGACCATCTCCTCTTTAAGGGCGATTATTTTCTGAATATATATATATATGGGTGATTTCATCTCAAATCGTGCAGGCAAAAAGGGTCAAATTTTTAATTTCGCTGAAAAAAATATGCGTTATGGCGCCGTCTCTAGAAACGCAGTCGCCACAAACCGCAAGTTCGTCGGATTTTTTGTTCTCGACTTTCGAATTTTAAAAAAGGCCACGGCGGAAAGCAGTGTTTTTCACATCCGTCGTGGGTCGGATGTTTCGCTCGATTTCCCGCCGTGGATTTTCAGTCCACACTATATTAACTTTTTTCAAGCACTCTGAGAGCACAGTTAAAAAGGCTCTAATGTCATGAAATAATTTTAGGCGCTTTGCTTTTTTTCTGTAAATATGTCAAAAAACTCCCCCTCGGTTAATTGTTGATGAAATTTGACAATTAAATACTGGCGATCTACTTGGGTTAAATCGATATTTTTCATGTCTATGGAAAGCCGAAAACACGCTTGTTATATATGTATTATAAAATCACTCAGCTGTAGAAACTTTTCTTTGCGGTATGTTTACGTTAATCTTATGCTAAAACCAAAAAGTATCAATTTTAAGATGAAAGTTCTAAAAAAAACCCCATTTTTATATTCTTTTAATTTTTTTTGTTAAAATGTAGATATGACAGTTGTCTACTCGAAAATTAAGTCGAGAAAGTGTGTAGACGTCTTCGTTTTGCAAGATTTAAGTCAGACATAGCGACCCGTGCGTTTCTATAAATTGTGAAAAAGTTTTCTTGCATTTTTGTTTTCGTGTTGCAATCAATTATAAACGCAATTTGTGGTATTGAATAGTTAGTTATGTTTTGATAAGAGCGGGAAACCACTAGCAACATATCAATTCAAATCAGCAGGCCTAGTAGACTCAATATCGAAGAGGCACAGACGTTGTATATTGTTTCGATTTATAAAACTTCAACTGTAAAGTAGCACCACTAGCTATTAGCTGTCATATTACTAAGACATCGAAAGTTACCACATCATTGCTATATTATAAACAATTCTTTCCGAAACCAAACTCTAGGGTTTGTTCACCGCACATCGCACAGATCACCAGAGAATTGCGTTTCACTTCTGTAATACACAAACGCGAAGACACAGAAACGGTCCGAAACAGACGGAGAGATTGTCACGGAGAGGAAAGGGAATAAATTTACCCAACTCCGATCTTAACGAAAATACGTTAAAAGAATAGAAGATACAAGGGGCGTTCATAAAGTTCGTATTATCGGCACAAAAAATTGAAAAAAAAAACGGAACAAAACAGGCATCAACATGAGCGCGCGTCCCTCTAGTTTCCGCACAGTATAAACATCGCATGCTATAGTAGCTCAGAACGTCGCTAGGAAGTCGAAACGAAAATGGCACCGCCCGTCGGTGCCAAGCACACGCAGTGATCCGTTGTTTTCATTTGAAGGAAAGCAATGCCAAGGATATTCATTCCAATCTAGAAGCGTTGTTCGGGGACAACACCCACGTTTATGGCACTTTAGTTAAATAGCACAGACACTTCCAGTGTGGTTAAATAAGAGGAAAGCATTCCAAGGACGGCGACACAGTGATTGCTCAAGTGGAGCGATTCATGAACACTCAAAACGAGGAGTTCTATAACAATGGCCTCCGGCATGTGGTGAATTCCTGGCAAAAAGTGGGTAACTTTTGGTGGCGAACATGTAGACTAAGTCTCAACTCCTACTCGAGTTTGATTGCTGAATATCTATTCCTTCGTGACAATAATACGAACTTTATGAACGCCCCTCGTATAGCTTCGACCGGTGGCAAGGCGATAGGTTCACACCTAGCGGATTCCCGCTCTTAACAAAACATAAATAACAATTCAGTACCACAAATTGCGTTTATAATTGATTACAAAACGCAAACAAAAATGCAAGAAAACTTTTTCACAATTCATAGAAACTCACGGGTCGCTATGTCTGACTTGGATCATGCAAAACGAAGACGTCTTTTTCCGATATTGAGGCTTAAATATAGAAAATACGAACAAAATACACACTTTTACGACTTGATTTTCGAGTAGGCAACTATTATATCTGCATTTCAACAAAAAATAGAAACAATGAAAAATGGATTTTTTTTTTTTGAGAAAATCGAATTCAAAATTGATACTTTTTGGTTTTAGCATAAGATTAATGTAAACGTACCGCAAAGGAACTTTTCTGCAGCTGAGTGAATTTATAATATCTATAAAGAGCGTGTTTTGGGCTCTCCATCGACATAAAAATATTGATGTAACCCAAGTAGATCGCCAGTATTTAATTGTCAAAGTTCATCAACAATTAACCGAGGGGGCGTTTTTGACATTTTTACGGAAAAAAAAAGCAAAGCGCCTAAATTTAATTTATGGCATTAGAGCCTTTTAACCGTGCTCACAGAGTGCTTGCATAACGTTAATATGATGTGGACTGAACATCCACGGCGGGAGATCGAGCGAAACATCCGGCCCACGACGGATGTGAAAAACACTGCTTTCCGCCGCGGCCTCTTTTAAATTTCGTAAGTCTAGAACCAAACATCCGACAAACGTGCGGTTTGTGTCGACTGCGTTTTTAGAGACGGCGCCATAACATATATTTTTTTCAGCGAAATTAAAAATTCGACCCTTTTTGCCTGCACGATTTGAGATGAAATCACCCATATATATTGTTAGGAAAGACGATGACGTGGCGCCAGTGGCGCGCTCAAGTGTCGGCCGCTGAGTTCCCGCGCGATTCGATTCGGACTGACTTCGCCTGGCTGCACTGCGGCACTGACCATCATCTACGATCCCCCGATCATCTCATTAAACCTGCACATCATCGCCTCACAGGTTGGTGGAGGTCTTATCGTTCTCCCGCCTCTGGTCCGACCGTTAATTATCAATTCTGGAGCTACGCAGCAGACGACTTGCGCAAGTCAATATGCCAGAAGAAGCAGGCAACGCTAACCGACCACCGAACACCTCAGCGCCCGTGGTCAAACATCGACAGCGCGACGCCCAGATCTTCGACGGATCTCCGGACCACGACGTCGACGATTGGTTAAAAAACTTTGAACGGGTCAGCCACTACAACCACTGGGATGACTGCTTTAAGCTCGCGAATGTTTTTTTTTCTCAAAAACACAGCACTTCGCTGGTTCAACAATCACAAAGAAACCATCAATTCATGGGAAGGCTTCAAAACAGCATTCGCCGATGTGTTTCGCATCCCCAGCACCGGAAGCAGCAAGCGCGCGACCAACTATTGCGCCGCTATCAGAGACCCACAGAAACATCAACAGCGTACATTGAGGACGTCCTTCGTCTGTGCCGCCGAGTTGATGCTGAAATGGCCGAAGATGAGAAAATTCGCCACCTCTTCAAGGGCATTTCGCAAGAGCTCTTCTCCGTTGTGGCTCCGAAAGCACCTGCTACAACAGAGCGCTTGATAGCGGAATGCCGACAGTACGAAGAGCTCGATAGTGCACGGATCTCCAAAAAACCATTCGAGCGACTCCCAGAAGTGTCCCAGGGAACAACTCCCGACACAAACCTTGCTTCGCTCATGCGCACCATAATACGCGAGGAGCTTCGTACCTTCGTCGCACAGCTAGAGCCATCTAGTGACGAACACCAAACAAATACTGACGTTCATGGCATAAAGGACGCAATTCAAAGCGAACTGCGCGCTGCTCTAGGGCACGTCACGCCAGCAGCCTCTCCTTACGCACCAGCAGCACCCGTCCCAACTCCGATCTGCGCTTATCAGTCCATCCCTGCCACAGATGCCGCACCCACCCCTCCATGGACATAACCACAACCAAGGACAAACATCTGGCGAACACCAAATCAGCGACCTGTGTGTTATTATTGTCACACACCAGGACATATCCTCCGACATTGTCGCCGTCGACTTAACAACACGACTCGCACCTCGCCGACCAACCGTGTATACTACTCCACAGACTATACTGACGACCATGCTATTAATCGCAGTCCGTCCATCGACGAATTTTCTTCACGTTGCCACCCGTCCACTCCCGCCGGTCATGAACAATTTCCTGTCAGTCGCCGTCCCTCTCACAGCCCCGAACCTTCCCCGCCGCCACGACGTGGCCGCCCATCATCGCCGTACCCGCCACGACGCCGTTCTGTATCACCGTTCACCACCAACGCTCCCGGACCTTCCCAACAGTCAAACTAGATAAAGCGGCCTGCAGCTACACTGGAGGTCAGGCTGCACACTCCCCACTATCCGCAAATCGTTCTCATTTAGGATCAACATCAATTGTACTCAAAATTAGAAATCACAACTTCACCGCCTTAGTCGATACAGGAGCCACGAAGCCTTGCATTTCTGAACACATCCGCCGTCGTCTGCACGCAGTACCTATTCCGCCGTTGCAAGGACACTTAATGCGCATGGGCAATGGTGATTTAGTTCCGCCCCTCGGATACTGCACCCTTACAATCCGAATTGGTAACAACCGTTACGTTGTTATGTTCATAGTGCTTCCCACCTGCATCGCCGACATCATCCTGGGATGGGACTTTCTGTCTTCAATTCATTGACTGTGCCAGCCGTGAATTGCATCTCAACTCTTCTGATATTGCCGAAGTTGCTGCTGATGGTTCGCTCATCACCCTGGCAGCCGACAATGACATACTGCCGCCTCCGTACTCCGCCGCTGTCGCCACACTCGTACCGATCCCTACCCACCGCAGCAACTTCCGGTCTCATTGAACCCATCTGTACGCAGCTCGTGACCAAGGGCATAATCATTCCTTATTCGCTTGCTACACTTACGAGTGGAAAACTTCAGTTATGGGTAACAAACTGTTCTTCCGAACCCCAAATAGTTCCTTCCGGAAGTCGCGTCGCTACAATGCAATCAACAGTGCATCACCAATTTGCCAGCCTCCTCCCCACTACTTCCGACGCGCTCCCTACACCAGCCGATTTCAGCAAGCACGTGGAAATAATGATCGATCCCCGCTTACCACTGACCCAACGATATAGATTAGCCCGTCCTCTTGCAGACTACGAAACCCCTTTTGACATTAACCCCGGAAAGTTGCCGCAAACTTCGCTTATAGAGCACCGAATTGATACTAGCGATTCATCACCCGTTCGAAGCCGACCGTACAGAGTTTCCTCAGCAGAACGCCGAGTAATTCAGACACACATAGATGATATGCTCCAAGAGAAAGTAATAGAACCATCTTCTAGTCCATGGTCCTCTCCCGTTGTTCTTGTTAAGAAGAAAGACGGCTCTTGGTGTTTCTGCATTGATTACCGCAAACTAAACAAAGTCACAAAAAAGGATGTTTATTCACTGCCCACAATTGATGACACTCTTGATACGCTCCAAGGGTCTTCATATTTCTCTTCCATGGACCTCCCAAGTGGTTACTGGCAAATTCCTGTCGCCAGTTACGACAAGACCAAAACCACATTCACTACTTCAACTGGCCTGTATCACTTTAATGTGATGCCATTTGGACTTTGCAACGCTCCAGCCACCTTTGAGCGTATGATGGACTCTCTACTACGCGGCCTTACGTGGAACATTTGTCTGTACTACCTCGACGACGTCGTCGTGTTCGTCCCGAATTTCGAGGAGCACCTACACCGGCTGCGTATGGTCCTGCAGTGTTTCCGAGTCGCCGGTCTACAACTTAATTCCAAGAAATGTACGTTTGCTGCCCCACAAATCAAAGTACTTGGTCACCTCGTCAGTGCTTCCGGCATCAGCCCAGACTCCGACAAACTTCGAGCTGTTGCTGAATTTCCTGTACCACTGAAAGTGAAAGGTGTCCGGGTCTTCCTAGAATCATGCACTTATTTTCGAAAATTTACTTGTGGTTTCTCTGACATCGCGGAGCCTCTCAATAATTTACTAAGGAAAGGTGTGCGCTTTCAATGGACTAAAAAGCAGCAGGACTCGTTCGAGTCCTTAAAAACAGTGTTGACCTCCGCCCCCATCCTTGGACATTTCGTCGAAGGCGCAGATACAGAAATAAGAACAGACGCCAGCGGTCACGGTGTGGGAGCAGTTTTGGCCCAGAACATTCGAAATGAGTAGCGAGTAATTGCATATGCCTGTATAACTTTGACTAGCTCTGAACGAAATTTCTCAACGACTGAAAAAGAATGTTTAGCAGCTATATGGGACATTACAAAGTTCCGCCCCTACCTATATGGTTCACCATTCCGCATTGTGACTAAGCACCATGCCCTCTGCTAGCTAGCAAGCCTCAAAGATCCAATGGGCCGTCTTGGACGGCGGTCATTAAAGCTTCAACACTACACTTTCACGGATGTCTACAAATCAGGTAAACGCCATCTCGACGCTGACGGTTTGTCCCGATGTCACTTCCCACCGACCCTATACTCCCAGCACGCATCGGCACAGAAGACCCAACAGCAGTCCTCGACAACGTCGACATACGGTCGGCACAGCTGTCCGATGCCCTCTTGAAACCTATAATTACTACCCTCCACGGCACTCTGCGGTTTCCAACCTATCGTACTCTTCGTGAGGGTGTTCTTTACAGACGGAACTATGATCCCCAAGAACGACCGTGGCTGCTCGTCGTGCCACGTCCTCTTCAGAAAGAACGCAGTCCAATCTACCACGACGACCCGACAGCCGGACACCTCGGGTTTTTCAAAACATACTTCAAATTTTCGGAAAATACTTCTGGAACGGAATGCAACGCACCATCACGCGATGTGTTCGTGCGTGTCACCAATGCCAGACCAAGAAAAAGCCTACAACAAAACCGGCAGGAGCACTACGGCCCATCCCTCCCCCTAACCACCCGCTCGAACGCATTGGTATTGACTTTCTTGGCCCATTTCCACTCTAGACCTCAAATAACCGCTGGGTAATCGTCGTCGTCGACTACTTCACACGCTATGCCGAAACAAAAGCCGTGCCAGCCACCACAGCCTGCGAAGTAGCTACCTTCTTCCTTCACTCCATCGTGCTTCGTCACGGTGCCCCTCAATACATAGTCACAGACCGCGCGGTACTCCATTCTTAGCTCACTTGCTTCAGGAAATCCTCCGTCTCACTAAGTCCGTGCACAACATCACGAGTGCGTATCATCTACAAACAAATGGCCTCACCGAACGTTTCCATCAGACCCTAGCTCACATTACTTCCATGTATGTCGCAGACGATCAGAAACATTGGGCCGTCATTCTTCCATACGTCACGTACGCCTATAACACTAGCCGCCAAGCCACCACAGAATACTCGCCTTTCTACCTCTTATACGCAAGAAAGCCACTCTCAACCTTGGATACCGTTTTACCCTATGTTGATGACCCTGCACATGACGATCACACCGACGAAGTTCTCTAACGCGCAGAGGAAGCAAGGCAACTGTCCAGGATTCATACACTACGGACGCAGCAACATCAAACCCTTCGTCATGCCGAAACCCACACTGATGTCGCGTACCAAGTAGGTGACGAAGTTCTTCTCTGGACACCTCTATGATCGTCTGGGAAGAGCGAGAAACTTCAAAAGCGCTTCACTGGCCCCTTCAGGATCTTACGTCGCCTCTCGTCCACCAACTACGAAGTTGCTCCAGTTTCGGCCCCTCGCGATCAGCGTTCAAGATCAACCGACATAGTGCACGTCGCACGCATCAAGCCGTACTATCGCCAAGCACCATAAACACACGTGCCGGCGGTCCGGCACTTTCCTCACCGGGAGGGTAACTGTTAGGAAAGGCGACGACGTGGCGCCAGTGGCGCGCTCAAGTGTCGGCCGCTGAGTGCCCGCGCGATTCGATTGGGACTGACTTCGCCTGGCTGCGCTGCGGTACCGACCATCATCTACAATCCCCCGATCATCTCATTAAACCTGCACATCATCGCCTCACCTTATATATATATATATATATATATATATATATATATATATATGTCTATATATATATCTATATATATATCTATATATATATATATATATATATATATATACTGTAAACGACTAAATTTTCGCGAGGACCTAATTTTCGCGAATTTTGCGAATCGCCTACAAACGCGAAAAAATACGTCCCGCGAACAATTCGGGCAATATGTGAAAGCTGCGGAAGCTACATTCAATTCGCGAAAATTAGAACCCGCGAATAATTTCAAATTTATATATATATATATATATATATATATATATATATATATATATACTGTAAACGACTTAATTTTCGCGAATCGGGCGAAAGCTGAAAATTTGAAATTATTCGCGGGTTCTAATTTTCGCGAATCGAGTGTAGCTTCCGTAGCGTTCACATATTGCCCGAATTGTTCGCGGGACGTATTTTTCGCGTTTGTTGGCGATTTGCGAAATTCGCGAAAATTTAGTCGTTTACAGTATATCTATATAAATATATATATATATATATATATATATATATATATATGTGTGTGTGTGTGTGTGTTAAAACCTTCTTTTTTAAGCTTCGTACAAATACGCTGCCTGTAAAGACGTGGTTAAAATATAAAGGAATTTTTGTACCATGGGGCGATCACTGTTTTTTATGTAAAAAACCCGAAACAATTGAACATGTTTTTCTAGAATGTTGGGATGCCCTGTTCTTCTGGGATGTCCTACAGAGAACTATCAAAAAAGTACTACCTGTAACCCCCGATGGTATTAGATTTTTAAACCCAAATCCAAATGACACTGTTCCATTAGATATGATCATGCTTATCGGTCTTCACAGCATTTGGCCAAGTCGCATGGCTGTTAGACACGCGGATGTTAACGCACTCTTTGTTCGGAAGTATTTCACGCAGATGGTATGTGAACTGACAGCAGTTTACAAAACCAAGCCCGCCCCTGAATGGTTGCCTATGTTTGAAGAATTGAAAAGTTTGAAAAAGTTTTAAATTCAAAACTTTTATCCCTGTAAAAGAACACGCCCCCTTCATTTGATTCTGGTTGAACGCTCATATGTATGCTTTACCTGTACATTACCATGGCAATAAATAAAAATAAGAAAAGCGGGCGCGTGGCCGAATGGTTACCACGCTTGGCTCTCGCGCGGAGCCTCCGGGTTCGATTCCAGGAATCGGACTCATCTTTTATTTATTCTTTCAACTTGATATTCTCGTAATTCAAGAACCTTGTCGTGTGATCGAGTTACGAATGTTCTACGCACCGAACGTTCTACGCCGAATGTTCCAGAAACCCACTCGGGTACAAAAGGTGCCCCGCGTGGCGGTCCTGAGTTACTTTCGTCCCAGCGCTCGATCCTGCTGTTTCTCCGACATCGACGCCTGCGACGCTAGCATTTCTCTATTTTGTTTTGGGCACAAGATCACCCCATTAAACGTTTAGTTTCTTCAATTATTCGCCGTCTTATCATTTGTCATTCGTGACAATATCCTGCTCCGTATAGTTGGCCTGCATAAAGCAGCCTTATGCTTTTTTTTTTTTTTTGCCGTTTCGTGTTGTTACGTGCTAAAAACCATTCTGGTAATCCAGATTTGTGCAACTGTATGATTGTCGTTGTCACATGACGTCGATACATATTACGCAATGCGGAAGCATCTTCAAAAGTAATGGAATTACATTTCTAAGTATTTGTACTCTACTCAAGATACTTTACAGTGAAAGAAACCTGAGTAATATTTTAAATACTTTACGAAGCAGGTATTTAGTAACTTTACCTAAATACTTTTATCGAGTATTTTGTCCAACACTGCATTATCTAAGCCAGTGTCTTGTACAACGTAAATTGAATAATGTTTGATTGCCAATAATGTTCTGCTGTTCCCTGAATGTGTTCTTGACTAAAACGTTTGATATCCTGATGTTCTAAAACTGTCCCGAACTTCGTGTTCGGATATCGCTGCAGCAGGACAAGAATTATTTCTGAGATAGTGACAGAGATCAGACGCTTTTGATTGCATAGGCCTCGTGCGTTCCATTGCAAAATGGAAACTGTTGTTGCTTAAACGAAATCCAGGATTATTGAATTGAGAAAGTGAAGAATTTGGATGAGGCCATGTATTCATGGCGAGGAGAATTGACTGATAAAGTTGGTGGCTGTGGTGATTACTGTTTTAAGGGTTATTTTCCGGTTAAACTGATCAGGTTCATTTGGCTTAGAAGTCTCTTTCTGTCCTTGGTTTCCATGGGTTGTTTTGTGCTGGGTAGGAGCAGACTCGTTACTCGAATGCGTTATCGTAGTGTAGAGTGTCTTCAAAGGGTCAGCATAATTCCTTTTTTTTATTTGGAGGTATCAATCACATTAGATGCTTGGATTGGTGGCTTCGAATTACTTTGGGATGTAATACTAAGAGACGAAAAATCTAAGAGACACCTTACAGATTTCTGCTCTCCGCGATTTTTATCTTGTGTAGGTTTTGAATGCTCCAGCCCCTTTTTTGCATGGTAGCTAACTACCGAGCATTGCTCTGGTTTCTTGAATTCTAGTATCGTTTGTGACCCTCTGGGGTGCCGGTTGAGCATGGCTTGTAGACGTGACTTTTACATTAGCAGAGTTTAAGCGCATTCCATGAGCATCCTGAGGCTTTCGCTTCGGGCACTGAGGAAAGAAAGCCTCGTGTTCCCCATGGCAGTTGATGCAGTGAGCGTTACTTGCGTCACAAGGTTCTAACAGGTAGTCTTTTGAACACCGCGCACAAGCCTCTCAGCGCTTGCAAGCAGCGAGGACATGACCTAACTGTCCGCATTTGGTGCATTGTGTCTGCTTATGTGTAAAAGAGTCAACCCTGTGCCTAACACACCCAACAAGCACATGACTGGATAAAGTCGGGAATTCGTGGCATTGTGATGACTGGGTCAATGTCGTGAATAACCCCTACTGAGGTGTTTTCGTTCCGTGGCTCGTAGGCGTAGACAGGGATTCCAAGGATCTTGGTCAATTTCAGTAGAGTCACTGTGGTGTACAAATTGGGTGTGCCCCAGACACGTAGCCAGGATTTTGTTTCGGGTGGGGGGGGGGGGGGGGGGCGCCCATGACAAAATGCTGTATGAGGGGGAGGGGAGAGAGGAGGTCCCAGCAAAATGGATGATTTTGGGGAGGGGGAGTGGGCCCGTGCCTTCCCCCCCCCCCTCCCTGGCTACGTGCCTGGTGTGCCCACTGCGATGAGATTCTGCTTCTTGTTTACCTTGATTGCAAGGACGCAGGAAAGTGCAATGTTATTGAAGAAATCTGTCAAGCTGAGGCTCTTCAAGTTTCCGATCTGAATTTTGAGGCCTTGTGGTGCAGTATGTCCAATGCAGGTGAGATCTGATGTAGGTGTAATGATGGTATTGTAGCTTGAAAAATTTGTGCCTGGACGAGGACGTTTCCGAGAGCCTACTGTGTTTTATGACTCACAGTTTGAGATCACAGTACCCTCTTTGGCGTCTCCTTCTAGTTTCATGTCTTCTGACTCAGTGATTTTTTTATTGCTTGACATGGCTTGTTCCGTTGATATAGTTTCGAGAACCTGGCTTGTGGATGGGTTTCTTTGACCACATGTGAGTTCCTGGTCAGTGACATCGTCAGAAAGTTCTTGATATGGGTTTGGTTGGATAGGAATGTTAATGTAGTGTGAAGTAATCGGTCGCATTCTTAGTGCATTCTGAATCCAGCACCAGCATCTGGTGCTTGCAAGAGGCGCGTAGCACTCAAACAGCGTCGAATGTTAATCTAAGGAGCATGCGAAGCTATTATAACAGTGCGAAATCTGAGAAAATTGCAAAGGCTTTGAAAAAACAGCTTCACCCCAACTCGTCGTCCTCGTCCCTAGTGTTTAATAGTAAGAATAGAATAACATTCCTCGAAGCGCGGATCTCGCGGTGACTCGCGTTCAAATCTGTATGCAGACTGTCTTTTGTATGAAGTATAAGCAGTGTGACGCCGGCTTCAGTGTCATTGAAAACACGAAATACACTTAAAATGCATTCGAAATACATTTGGAAATATTTCAAACATTAAAGTTTTCGCTAAAGGTCGCGCTGCACGTGCTGGCGTCTGCTGCAGTTACGGTTTTAAAGCCAAAGCCTAAAACAAAAAGTATCTTGCACGCGCGTTCGTCAGCGCCTCATTTCGGTTATTTAGTTAAAATTAGAGCCACTAAATGAGCTGCGCTTAGAGTATCGGCACTCCGTTCCCCGACATTGTTGTGGGCGCCGCCATTGGTGCTTGTGCAGAGCAGACACAACGGCCGATCGTCATGATTCAAAAGTGCGACTTCCTCAGCATTAGATTCGGTGTTAGGAAGCTTATGTAACATTGCTTTGCTTTGTCATTAACTGTTTAAACATTTGTGGAGGACGGAAAAGCGCTTCCTGCGATTTCAGATAAAGCTTCAGATAACTGGCAACCATGCTTTTAAGCCACAATATGGCCAAGTGTCGTTACTCTGAAGCGTAGTTTATTTAGTGGCACTAGTTAGAATCTTTTATACTGGGAAATGGAGCGCGTAAGATGCGTGTACTTACATTCCCAGCTTTCTCCTTGGGTAATTTAGGAATAGATCGATTAACGTTTCGTCACTCGTCACCAACTTCATTTAATGCAGTCGCGTATTCCCTCAGAAAGAACCACTGAACCCGCAAAACCATCATGTCGTCTGCTAGCAAGACAAAACCGGCTGTGAAGCTTTATTACGAGCTTTTATAATCGCTTTATGATACTGAGAGGACTGAAAAAGTCTTCGTGATTATATATTAAGAAAACAGAATGCTTACAAAATTTATTTACTTTGTTATCAGACAATTTCTAACCTCACGTTGAGCCCCCCTGCATCTGACCATAACAACGGCCCAGCCAACGGCTTGTTTGGAGCGCAGCGCCATGCTGTGACGTTATAAGTTACGGCGTCAGTTGAACAGTATACTCAATAAATATTTAATCTCTCCTCCGTGATGTAGCGTAAACTAATTTAAAATTTTTGCCCATGCGCATAACAATAGTCAAATTTCAGTCATATTTCTGTCGAACTTCGCGCTAAAAGTTCCAAAATGTCGAACCTGATCAAATTCGAACCTCAGAAGGTTCGCGACATCCCTAATCGGGACTATCTGAAGATGCATCATCTGTCTGATCTAGACACGGACTTGCTGTATGTCGCTTCATGCCATATATATGGTCGTATGCATATATGTACAGTCACACAAAAAGTTAATAACTCCACGCTAGCAGGCGTAATTTTCTGGGGAGCGCTTGACTGGTGGCTTTCGTTCGAACTAGTGTTGACGTCACGGGTTCACCCATGTGAAGAAGACGGGAGGAACCGGCCAACCCAAACGAACCGCCATTATCGTCTTTGTCTGGGTCACGCAGTTGTCTGAGTGAAAAGAGGGAACGATTCACAAGGTCATGAACGGTAGGTACGCATAAAAAAAGCGCATCAACGTCGAACAAATAAAAACATAAAACAGCAAAGCGCTGTCTCCCCTACAAAACGCGTCTTTTTATTATTATTTTTTCTTTAAATCACTCTCGCACGAGCGATTGCAGTGCTCGCCTTTTCCAAGATCCTCTCCCTCCTTTTATTTACATGACGCAAACAGAACTGATAACGCCAGTTTGTTTGTCTTGTTAAATCCCCCCCCCCCCCCCCCGGACTGCTTCACATAGACGAGCCCGTGTGACATCCCAACTTTGTGACGTCATCAAGTGAAAATCGAAGGAGCACTCTTTAAGTCGTGGTAAATAAACCATATACTGTTATTCCAGAAAAGCATATTACAGTTTGTGTTTTTGTTTTTGTTTTTACATTTGAGTTGCGCGTGCAAGCTGTGTTGTGACTTTGCAGATTTCAATTTTCGCTGCTTGTAGTTTCCGTTTTCCAAAAGAGGTTTGCAGCGACGCTCCAAGTGTAAATAAAATAAGCACGTGACGTAAAAGCGAAGGAAAAAGAAAATGAAAAGGAGCCGCCAGTATCAGATCCCGGCCATATTTGACCTACATGCCGGCACACGCGAGGGCTTCATCGCTCGCCACGTCAGATTCGATCGCTCTAGCGGAGATCCACTCAGCCATCTTTCGTACTCGTAGTTAGTCACGCTATCCGCTCATTCAACCAAGTGCTGATTTCGGAAGTTTCGGCAAGGTAAATCAACTTTCGCATTCGTCATTCCCTCGAGATATGAGCAGTAGCGGCAAAATCGCGAGATAAAGCACACGTTATAGAGAGTAAACATAACTATCGTTGTGTGGATAGTCAGGTAGCGGGAAGCTGATTCACTTTCGCCTAGGGCCTAATGTATTCGTTGAATTCGTGCAATTTAGTCCTTGAAGTACGACCACTAACCTCGAGTCTACCCCTTGCGATAAGTATCGTTGCATTAGTTAACGATGGTACGAAAAGACGCCAAAAGAAACAGAAAACAGGAAGGCGGCATTGAGTCAGGTATACGTTTGATATTAGAATATTACTGAAAACAAATGTCCGGCGATGTGAGTTGTGCAAAATGCATACATTTTCGTTGCTAAACTAGATCATCTGTTTACTGTGTATAGGAGATCCTGAACTACACATCATGTGTAACTGTGCGCAGAAGGTTGGTTACAAATTAGCCTGCAGAAAAGGTCGCTCACACAGGCAGTTCTTCTATTGCTTTCCAGTGTGAGTTTTTACTTTCCCAATTGCCCGTGGAAATAATAAACTACCTTTTTTTCAAAATTTTACTAAATTGAAGAGCACTGAATAAGTTCCGACGCACAGGACACTTTGCGTCGCGAGTCGCAATTTTAGTCTTGTGGTTCTTCACAGTCGTAAGTGAAGGTACCGAATGTCTTAATAATGTTTTACTTAATTGTTGATTATAATATTTCCCAAATTCTATAGCGCCAGTTTAAGTGCTAGCAGGAGTGAACAACACAGAAACCGACTATAGCGTCGGGACAATAACATAAACAAGGAGTGTAACACAAGCGTCATCATACCGGGGAACTCTAAAATTTAGAAGAATTGATAAACGCTAAGGTTATCAACGATGCTCTTCCAGAAAAAACAAACAAAAACAACAACAACAACAACAACAAAATAAATAAAGGTTTTGTTATGAGCAAAATTACTTTTCTTGTAGTGTTATTGTGAGACACTTTGGTTACGTTATAATGTTATTTAATGTAAAGAGGTTGGCCGAAATAGCCAGGCTGACTAAACAAGTGACCGTAGAACGGTCAAAAGTTTTATCGAAGGTGTAATATACCACTCGACGAACGATACATAATCTATACGAAATACTAGAAAATAAACCTTTTTCAAAAGTGCACATCCTCCTGTATCTGCTACATGAATTATCTGAAGCCCTTATATTCTAGGCATGCACTTTAAAGGGGTCATGAAACGATTTTCCAACTTCTTCCTCCTTAGCTTTAATCCTCAACTCAAATCCGAATTGTGAAATCACGTCGTCGTGACATTCTTCGGTACCGGTGCGATGACTCCTAGCTTCCACCGTGCTTTTTATGCACACCATAGAACTTGTCATTCCCCAGTGAGGATAAGTTCTGTCGGGGCACTCATTGGCCACGAACGCGAATCCGAATATTCGTCAACAGATTTATTGTTGACGAGAGCATACGTCCGAGTGACGCAGTTATCGTGTCCAATGCGTGGTCTGGGCTCGGCTGACGTCAGGTTGGCACCGCTGACGCGCTTTGGGAACCGCGGATGTATCATAGTGAAAAGGCGGAGAGCTTTCGAAGGAAAGAAGGTACAAAATAGTCCGCTATATTTTCAAATGTTCGTACTGAAAAGCTGGCTGTTGACTTCCTACTCTCTTTCTTTTGGCCAACTAAACAATATGCGATTAGTAAAGTCCCAATTTAAAATCATTTATCCCAGCCCAAAATTCGTTTCATGGCCCCTTTAAGAATGCAATGGCCACTAGTGCTGCGTCAACGCTTCGGGGGAACTTGGAGTTCCTGTATAGGCTCCCTACGGGAGCCAGAGTTGCGCGTTTGATTCCACATGCCGCGTGCCGCCCTCGCCGCCATTCGCCGAGATCCGATCACGTGAGGAGCCGTATCAAGTGTCGTGCAGCAAAGTAGACGTTGCACGCGCCCCGGCGTACGTTCCCCGGCTTTCGAGCGCGCCGCGCGCCTCGAACGCTCGACGCTGCTATTCGCCGAATTCAGTCACGTGAGGAGCTGGATCCACATGCCATGCGTGAACGCGCAACTCTGGCTCCCGTAGGGAGCCTATAGACCTTTCCACTGTTTACAAAAATCACAGTCCACACGTGTTAAATCACAGTCCAGAACGCGCACGTTCGTCGCTTCGGAAAGCGTGCAAATCACGCGCCATACGCACGAACACTGAAAATGGAACCTGCCAAGTGTCCTTTTTTGGAAAGGTCTATACAGGAACTCTAGGGGAACTTATAGGTCCAATGGTATACTCTTCATGCTGAAAGCGATGCCGAAAAATGGCGGCCTCTAGTGTTGTTTAACGAATATTTGAAAACATTGAATATAAGATGCAAAAATCATATTCTATTGCCGGGGTGTTTCGGGTATATAGACGAACGAGACGGGGACGATAGAGGCACAGGCCAAAAGCAATCTCTCGAGAGACCTTAGTGGCTCTACTCAGAGCTAGAGCCACTAAATGAGCTCGCTTAGAGTATCGGCACTCCGTTCCCCGATCTGCTAGTGTGCGCCGCCATCTTGGTGCTTAATGCAGAGCAAACGCAACTGTTGATCGTCGCCATTCAAAAATGCGACTTCCTCAGCTTTAGATGCGGTGTCGTGAAGCTCAGGGGATATTATTTTACTCTGTCGCGAACTGTTTTAACATTTATGGAAGACAGAAAAGCATATCCCGCGATTTCAAATAAAGCATTAGATAACTGGCAACAATAGGTTTAAGCACCAAGTTGGCTGAAGTGTCGTTACTCTGAAGCGTAGCTTATTTACTGTCTCTTTACTCAGAGCCAAAGTTACCTTACTCAGAGCGTGCCCTCGTTCTGCCGACGCGAGTCTGCGCTCGAAACATCCCGAGCAGGACTCTATATCTGGACACTTTGCAAAAAAGTCGGCGAGAAAATCGACAGCCTTGATTGGACGGTGTCAAGGTAAAGCGCGGCGCCGGCCGATCACGGCCGCCTGACTCGTCACCGTAGTTTTCGCCAAATGCGGAGAAGCGCCCAAGCTCAGCGTGCCCCGGAGGGCCAGCCAGATCGCTTACCACGCTATGAATTGTTCTTCTTGGAATCCAAGATTATATCCCTTTGTTTAGTTAAGAATATACAGGGTGTTTTTTAAGCTTTACTGATTTATTTAAAGAAAGCCTTAAAAGCCGCACCCGAGCGGTCTATGCACGTGAGTCATATATGGCGAAGGAGGACATATATTATAGGGAGAATTCACTGGCGGCCATGCTTGTGTGCGCGACTGCTGAGTGTGTGCTGGTGGCGTGCTTCCACAGTTCTTTTGCAACGTGCATTTCACATGGTCAAGATTGCCGGTCTTAGCAGCCTATTAACGTGAGCTCGTTCTGAGCATGCGCTCTAAACAGCGCCCTCAAATATGGCATCCAGTGAATGCCCCTATAGGGCAGGAGATTGAACTATACGGGGCGCTTTATTGAGCTTGTGTTTACTAACTCAGCATAACAAAGAAATTTAATATCCGGTCTGGGAACGAGCGCTTCGCTTTGACAAGTGCTATAGTAGCACAAGGACAAGCGTCATCTTCGATTTCTCGGATCAAAAACAAACAAGAAAATACGGTTTGTTGTCCTCACAGCTGAAGCGTACCACTAGAGGCGTGACTGTTCCATCTCCTCCCCAATAGTGGTTGAATTGTCACGATGAAAATATTTAACTAAAATTTGGTTAAATACATTTTTAATTGGGTTAGAAAAATAACAATATGGTCGTAATTAGAAACTTGCTGAGCGTCACTGGAAACCACTAATTCGGTATATTTTAGGAAGGTTTAGAGCGCGTAGAAAACGCGGTAGTGCACTGAAGCATAGCCTCCTCTATACTCACCAAGCCTGGCAGTTCAATGATGGAGCCATAGAGTGCCCGGTCGCAGATTTGGAGCGCGAGGATCTGGTAGCACAGAGCATCAAAGAGCCATTTCTCGGGGAACCTGGACGTCAGCGCCCACCTTTTGCAGCGGCCAGGACCCGAAACACACTTGTTCGCTCGGGAGAAGTGTGCTTCGGCGTCTCGCCGCAGCGGGGCGCCAGTCACGTGACTCTCCTCTCATCCGTTGTCTGCCGCTCCACCTTTTCAAATTCGGCGTCCGCTTCTCGTGGCAATCTGCTAGGCTTTGTCAGAATATAGGAGGCTATGGCTCAAGTTGCCGATCATGCAAAATGGCATAAGGCCACGGTGGGAGGAACACATCTAGGTGATGAGTCCCCGTCCGACGCGGCGGCCACATTATGTTCGGGCACCGAGCGCGCTTCACTCGCACGGGGATAGATGGCGCCCAGGTATGGGGTCCCTCCCAAACCGTGTTTCTTCCACCACTGCTCCAGGCTAGTGTCATTCGATGGAGTTTTGAACAAGGGCACTCGCTGCACAGTTCCGGTGCCCCGAATTGCTGTTGGGAACTAAGCGCTTCGTTCCCATCCTTGTAGCATGGCTTCTTCTTCTTCGGGTTAAGTCTCACCTTCGTGCACGATGGTGGCACCTGTGATCGACACAGCACCAAAGCAGAACACGAGGCCAGCCACTTGCCGCACACCACCACTACACCGCGAAAAAGGCGAGCATGCTACGCCGCTGACACCGTGGCCGCCGAGGAGGGACCCCATACCGCAGCGCTCTCTGCGGCGGCGCGGAACTAACTATTCCTGGTTCGAGGCTAGCTCTGAACATGATCTGTCCGCGCGCTCCCCGCGGGAAGAGCGGCCAGAGTCATCGCCTAAATGTGTTTCTTCCACCGTGCGTAAGGCAAGCGGTGCGACAAAGCGGATAATAGTACTGAAAAAAAAAAAAAAAAAAAAAACCGCTCGGGCGCGTTTTTGTACAGACCATTCTTGCGCCTTTTGGAGGAGCGGTAAACTTAACGCAGCACCGCGCTTCGCACGCGATCAAGTCTTTCTGCAATTTACTGATTTAGTGGATTTTGATGACGCTCAGCTTGTTTTTATTAGAACCACGTGTTTATCTTCACTAGTCAAGAAGGTAATGAACAGATCTAAGGTAATTATCCGGCCCATTGGGTCAATAGAGAGTTTTAGTAGATCGTTCCGATGACTCCGATAACGATACCCGATACTCTGCCTCCGCCTTTGCGCTTACATATATAGTATCGCTATCGGGGGTATCGGAGGTATCGGAACGATCTACTAAACTCTCTATTTACCCCATTATGTAACGGTCCCCTGGCCGCAGAACTCACCGGCACAAATCGCATTAGTGTAGATTTCACACCTTTTTTAGCATAATCTTTAGAGCGTTAAGACATCCTGTATAAGACTACCTATATTAAAATTAATATGTTTACCATTATAAGATAAACTTTTATAATAACTAAAAACTTACTTTGACTATATATAAAACATCGCATGCCTGATTTAGATTTGATGACTATAAATGGTACTCTGGAAAAGTCAGTGCTGGTATAAATGTGTTCAAAGTCACTGTGCGAACTATTCAATACAAAAATAGATCTTATACGATACAATATCATCAACTTTTGTATTCTGATGGGAAATATCTTGTCTCGATAAAGTTCATTCATCATCGATTATTTTTTATTTGTTATAAAAATCGATTATACGGGGTATTTGCTTAAAGAAATGAAAGACGTATACAACTCCCTGTAACGCCGAATTAGAGCGCAGCTCTTGAGAAGGAGGAGGGGAAGGTACGGAGACGAGGGCATGCCCCTCCTCCTCATCCGTACCCTCTCCTCCTCCTCCCCTCCCATTCAGCGGGAAATTTTCGGTAAATTTCCCGCTAAATTTAACGGAAGAAAATCGCCGCTAAATGTAGCGGGAAACATTTTCCGCTAAATTTAGTGGGCAATTTTTTCCGCTAAATCAAGCGGAAAAAATTTTCCGCTACATTTAGCGGGGAAACTTTCCGCCAAATTTAGCGGGGACTTTTTGTGCTAGGTTTAGCGGGGAAATTTTCCCGCTAAATCTAGCGGGGAAATTTTCCCGCTAAATCTAGCGGGGAAATTTACCCATAATGCAACGCGCGGTGACGTCACGAGTGACCCTCGTGACGTCACGCGTGTCGTCATTATGGGAAACGTCCCATAATGCAATGCAACGCGCGGTTACGCCGACAGCGACGCCGCTCAATCCGGAAACGGGCGCCTAAGAGCTGCGCTCTAAAAGGTCGTGAAAGCTAAAGTGATGCGGTTTGTGCAGGTGAGTTATACGGCCATGGAGACATTGTATAGTGGGCTAATCGTAACGACCAGTCGGCTATTTAACTTTATTTTTGTTAAATCAGCTTTATATTCAAAATGGAGCGAGTTGATATTTCTTGCTAGGTTCGATACCAATCACATAAGCGGCGTCTAGACAAATTATAAATTTTCATGCTTGACACTCTCATAAAGAATAACGAACTGCAAAAATTAAGTGCGCCTAAAGACTGTCAACAGTGGCCGTGGAAAAGCAAAGAAAATGAAAACCGAGCCGGGAAGGGAAAAAAGGGGGCAATGAACCGTATACGCGAGTCTGTTCTATAAACATTATTCTTATATTGGCATAAAAACGTAGGCGGCACAAGGTAAGTGTGCTAGTGAAAATATTAAATGATGGCGTCACGTTCTATTGCTCACTGTCTGACATCTTACTTTGCTAGATAGCTTTGATGAAGGAGCACTAGGCGGCCATATCACATTCCAACTGAACTATGTGGGTGAACCGTGAACTCCACGTTGCGAGTCAAAGAAAACCAGAATTGAACACTTCATTACTGATTAGGCGAAGTCACTTCTATCGTTGAAAATCAAGTTAGTGGTAGAGTGCGGGCCGGTCGGCCTGGACTTGTGTTTCAACTCCTAGTGCCTTGGGGTTTTAGAACTGACACGTCTAGAATCGGGAGTGAAAATTCTGTAGCAAAACGTCACATGTGTGTTGCTGTTTTTATACAGGGTGTTTCAGAGAACTCAGGCCAAATCGCTCCTGCGAAAACTACTCATCGCAACGAAAAAAGGCTTGTTTCGTTTTGGTCCTGGGCCAGGGGCCTATTTAGTAAAAATATTAAAGTCCGGGATAATTAAGTTGTCAATTATTTTTGCGTAATTAACTTTTCTAATATTATATTTAAGGGCATGGTTTCAATTAGAAAATTGCTCAGCATCATCAAAAACATTAAGTCAACAAATTTCAGAACGATAGAAGGCACGCGAAGCGTTTTACAGCTTTCTGAAAAACCGCACAAATTCGACGGGTTTTTAAGTTTCGGTTTGCTATCGGAGCGCATCTGGGTTCCGGCGGCACCGCTCCCCGTGGAGAGATAGTGCAACCAGCCTCTGCTGCGCCGTCATCGCGCGACGCAGCAGAGGCTGGTTGCACTATCTCTCCACGGGGCGCGTGCCGCCGGAACCCAGATGCGCTCCGATAGCAAACCGAAACTTAAAAACCCGTCGAATTTGTGCGGTTTTTCAGAAAGCCGTAAAATGCTGCGCGTACCTTCTATCGTTCTGCAATTTGTTGATTTAGTGTTTTTTTTTATGATGCTGAGCAATTTTCTAATTGAAACCATGCCCTTAAACACAATATTAAAAAAGTTAATTACGCAAAAATAATTAACAGCTTGATTATCCTGGACTTTAATAATTTTCCTAAATGGGCCCCTGGCCCAGGACCAAAACGAAACAAGCCTTTTTTCGTTGCGATGAGTAGTTTTCGCAGGAGCGATTTGGCCTGAGTTCTTTGAAACACCCTATATATTTTATTTACATTTTATCTCGATTTTTTTGTGCATGGCACAAAAGCTCTCACAATAGACCGATCTCACCAGCCAGTTTGACTTCGCCACCGCTGCCGCAATGCATCGAGGGAACTTGTCTTTTTGCACGTGAAACAAGAACATATCTGGGGGGCTATGTTGCGCTTTTTGGACTCCCAGGAGACTAGGGAGAGGGAAGTGACCGTCAACAACGCAGCAAATGCAGATTGGAGTTGATTTTGTTTTTCTTCTGTCAACATCCAATCTGCGTTTCTCTAGTCGTTGACGTCACTTCCCTCTTCCAAGTCTCCTGGGAGTCCAAAAAGCGCAACATAGCCCCCCTGGAGCTCTGCGCGTGTAGAGCAGGAGAAGGCACGAGCTCTCGCGTACACGGCCTTCTGCCTCCTCTGAACTAAAGTTATGGTGGCGACACGCATGGGCCGAACGCTTGGTGAAATCGGTCTATCAAGGTTTCTACTAACATTGACAAAATAAGATGGTTTGGTTCGGTTAATAGATTCGTAAAAGGAAGAAGCAATTTGACTTGAAGAAAATGTCTAGTTGGTTCGTACTTTTATAAACAAACGTATCTTTGTATATTATGTTTGAAAAACGCAGAAGATCTGAACCCTACTGACTGTATATAAAAAAAATTTTATTTTTGTTACCCTGCTGGTGTGTTTATGTTGACGTTTATTTTTTGTGTGTTTTTATGTGTTTGCTTCACCCACTCCTCACTGTAATGCCTCGGCCTTGAAAGTAAATAAATTAACGTAGTCTTTGCTTGAATATTTTCTCACTAAGCCCACAGTCCAAGATAGCTATACATTAGGAAAGTCATTGAAAATACAATTTTATACCAACATCCACACAAAAAAGTGTACCACGCTTAATTCTACGTTAGTGACAGCCTACCTTAGAATATGTGCTTCTAACCTTAGTTAGGTTAGCTCTAACGCAAGAGAGATATCCGTTACAAATCTTCAAGCTGACATCCTACCACCCGAGTTTTGACGAGGGCAATGAGTGGAAGCTCAGTTGTCCTCGTTAATTGGAAACAGCAAGCAGCGGGACCTATTAAACAGGGTGCTTTTCCCAATCTGTGCCTAGTTCTTAAGCAGCAAAAAGTAATAAAAGCAACAGATACCTAAAAACAAAAGGACAGCAGGGACACAAGAATCTCAATTACGTGTTAGTTTCAAAGAACAGTTGATTTTACAAAGCAATTCCTTTTTTCTTCATGTCGGGGATCTCATCAGATACGAACATTATCAATATTTGTTTAAAAACAACAAACAATAACGTCTTTTGTAAAAGAAAAAGAAAAAAAAAAAAGAAAGCGGTCTCTCAAGTAAGGGCGCGCTTTGTGTGTTAAGACAGAAATCCTAGGGGACAGAACTAGTAATTGGAATATAGAATCAGATTTCTGGGCCGGTGCTCATGCTACCCCAAAATCACTTTATACTGGCAGCCGACTCAACGCATTGTGATAACACCTACGTAAATTCTTATGAACGATTATTGCATCTGGCCACCACTCAATGTAGCGCTTGTGGTGGAATCCTAGCCAACCCATTCCGACACTGGCAACATCACCTCTACATGAGCCATGGGTTGGCTTCGCTCGAAACCACCACTACATCTGGACTGACAACCAGCCTTGACTGTCGCCTCCAAGCTCACCTTTGGTCTCGCTTATCAGAGTTGCTCTCCTGTCACGGCAGCGTCGTTCACGTGTTCACGCACTAGCGATCCTTCGTCCCGTATCGGCGCGAGGACCGCATCCACCTCCATGAGCACGGTGTGCAGGCGCGGCCAAATTACCGAGAAGCGACTGGGCCCGGCGTCTGAGCGAGCGGTGGCCGCCAGCACGCGACGGTACCTTAGCGACGGATCAACAAGCCGCGTCGCTAGGCGATGGATGGCGCCACCTGGCATACGCCTCGACTAGAGTGCCTAAATTTGGAAGAGGGAACAACTGAAACCATGGAGAGCTCGTGATTTTTGAAGGCGGACACCTCCCGTCGACGGAGACGGAGACGCTCTAAGACGCCTTCGCCTCCACATCGTACCTTGTATTACAAGTGCGGCCTATAACTTAAGCCACGTTACACCAAACGAGCAGTTGGAAGCACACTCAAGTCGAGGAACACTAGCCTCGTCAGCTGGTCCTTTCACGGGAAAACAAATCTCGCCTTCACTCCCTGGAATGCTTCCTTTGGGTTTTTCGGAGGACGTCACCCAGCCGTAGGGGACTAAGGTAAACACCGCGGCTCGACGGTGTATGCATGCTTTTTGGTGTCTGCGCGTTTTGATGTGACCGGGTGGTGTATAATAGAGCGCATCGATGCAACCGTGAACGAAGCAACGTTGGGCTCCTGGCTGTATGAACACAAAATCTCATGGACACGAAGAATTCGCTTATAAGAATTAGCAGGAAGTTAGCAATATTAAATTGCTTAAAATAACTTTTTTTTAATATATATTTACCGATTGCTGATAGCCGACGGTTCCATGCAAAAGGTGCTGACGCTTCAAAGCGCACCATGGAGCCGATAGTTTGAGTATTCTAGACCAGGGTTCTCCAAACCTCGGCCCGCAGACCAAATCTGGCTCCCGGAAGTCTTCTGAGCGGCTCACGGCTAGCTGCGGGCCTTCGAATGAAGCCCGGCTCGCCGCCCGCTTCCAGCAGAACCGCTGCTCCGGGCCCTAAAAGTGCACGCGAAGAAACTGCGCAGTGACGCACTTCAAATGGACAAACGAAAATACCAGAAAGAATGAGACACTGCATCGTAACGCGGGTCCTGTAGCCATATCTTTCACTTAGCATTGTCATCCCCAGCCCCCATTCACAGCCACCTGCTTCATGTCACTGAGTAACTATGCAAAAATTGCCTCACGTTCTCATGTATTGCACATTGTGCTTAGCGCTCTGTTTCCTAACTCTTGCATATTGTCAGCCTTAGTTTTATCATTTTCATTAGTCTTTTGCACTGTACGAATGTGTGAATGTTCTCATACGCTTTAATTTAGGCCTCGTGAGTTTCTTAGTAACAATTGAGTGTAATGTTCTAACTAGCTAAATATTACCTTTAAAATGAAACTATATGTATTCATCCGCATTGGGACTTTTGAACACTTGCTCTAACATTCATTTTTGTGTCTAAATGCTTATTTAGGTTTATTTATTTTATTTATTTCGTTTTTCGTTACACCCTGTTCTTCCGGCACTCGAGACAGCGACAAATTACTAATCTGGCCCCTCAGCCAAAACGTTTGGAGGCACCAGTTCTAGACGAACGCGTTTATTTTTAGTTCGAAAGCCTTTTTGTTGTGTAGCGTTTGATAATAATAATAAAAACTATGTTCCAGACACCTCTTTGACACCTCAAACTGCGTGTTGGCCAATAAAATGTGTTTTGTTTTCTCGGCAATATAATATACTTCTACCGAATTGTAACTTTGAACTTATGTTCTTCGCATTGTGTATCATACCCCGAGTCCCTTGAAATCTTCTGGTCGCACCAAAAGAATTCAAAATTAATACTGACAATATTTGCCGTTATTTTTGTCATTATCACTTTAAATCATAACCGCCCTATTTACCCCCTAGGCCTAAACAGTAGCATTACTTAAAGATCAGATATTTTACATCGATAATCCACCACTTTTTGCAGAAACCCGTTCAATGGCATTGGGGCCGACAGTTTTCGCGTAGTTGAAACGGCGGACGTGAGCAGCCCAGAGGTTTTCTCTTTGAATTGGAAAGGTTCAGTTCCGCTATCTATCGCCGTGGACAGCCTTCGAGACAGCGGAGACAGCCGTGTCTATTAGACCAAGGCCATGGGCGCCTGCGCGCCCATGGCCTTGACTGTAGAGTTTCGGGTATCGTAGCGAGCTGCAGAGAGCGTTGCGAGACGGCAAAAACGATCTACGAAAACTCTCTATTGTCTTGGGGAATCCGGTATCTCGGTGCGTGAACAGCCGCCAGCGCCAGTGCATGCGTTCACTCGGAAGTGGGCTGTCTCCACCGCTAGGGGAGGATTCGGTGCTGCAGTCGAAGTATCGTCAATTTGCGAGAGACATGTATCGGCCAGTTTACATGGTGCGAACGAAACGGCAAAACGAGTATTGACTACGTGCTTACACCCTGTAGACTCGGACGTCAACTACAGAGCATGCAGATAGATGGGGATGGAGTCTTCAGATTAACAATGACCACAATCGCCAGAGGGTTTATTTTGTTCTCTCCTCAACGTGGCAGCGACCGAATAAAGTACAGTGCAAGATTGTTGAGCTTGTGCTACCTGTAAAGCGCCATCGAAGACGTGGCTCGGGAGTTTGAGGCTATAGCCAAAGACGGAGAGCCTGCGACTGACTACGAGGGGTTCATCTGGGAACTCAATTGCTTCATTAAACCCGGCATCGCCAGGTTTAATGAGGCGATCCCGAGGAAAAGTTCGACGTAAGAGCTGGTGGGATGCAGAGGCTAGAGCAGCGCGTGATTTGTGGAGGCAAGCCAACCAAGCTCATCGATGTGCAGTCAAAAGAGGAGACAGAGGAAAAGTTGAAGAGGCCTGAGAGCTGTACCTTACCTAAATATAAACTGCAACGCCTAATTGAAATCAATTGATTTTGGCAGCGGCGGCGGCAACTGCATCACGTACTAAAATCTACGAACAATTGCAGGCCCAAAGCGGCAGAAAGCGCTGCGGGTTATCCAGTGCTACAAAGCCTGGCCGTGATCGACGGACTGTGACTGCTGCGCTGGGCTACGATCAACTGATCAATTCCTGCCCGCCGGTGATTCGCCAACAACACTACGAGCCGTGCGCAACTCATCTTCAAAAGACGACTGTCTTCACTGTGTCCGTCATTTGGCAGCGGCGGCGGCAACTGCATCACGTACTAAAATCTACGAACAATTGCAGGCCAAAGCGGCAGAAAGCGCTGCGGGTTATCAAGGTGCTACAAAGCCTGGCCGTGATCGACGGACTGTGACTGCTGCGCTGGGCTACGATCAACTGATCAATTCCTGCCCGCCGGTGATTCGCCAACAACACTACGAGCCGTGCGCAACTCATCTTCAAAAGACGACTGTCTTCACTGTGTCCGTCATTTGGCAGCGGCGGCGGCACCTGAATCACGTACTAAATCTACGAACAATTTCAGGTTGGTTCTAATTTCCCTTGACTACTAGTATAGTGTTGCTCTTGCTTTTGCTGTCGCTGCTGCCAAGCCTAGCGTGTTGGTTTTATTCATTTTCATTGTTTTTCTCTATGTCGAAAGACGTAGTCAAACTGTTGAATGAATTCAAAGATGAACTTAAACAGGAGCTCAAGATGTTCAGGGAGTCACTTGAGAGGGATATTAGGACAGAGGTACGTGATATACGTGCCGATTTAAAAGAGTTAACGGAAATAAAAAAAAGGAATGAGCTTTATTAACCAGGAGCACGAATCAATGAAGCAGGCACTCGCTTTGATCAAGAAAGAGAACTCTGGCTTGAAGAAAGAAAACGCTGAACTGAACGGTAAATGTGGCGAACTGGCCAGAGCACTGAAGGAAACCGAAAACAGGTTAGTCAGCTGCGAGCAATACTCACGCAACAACAACCTCGAGGTGAAGGGAATCCCGAAAGACGATGCCGAAAATGTCGACCAGCTGATAAGTAAACTCGGTGAAGTAATCGGCGAGCCGATAACCAAGGCGGATGTTGAGGCATGCCACCGCGTGCCGACTAGAGATAGGGAAAAGAGCAATATCATTGTTCGCTTCCAGAACCGTAACAAGCGTGATTGTGTCCTGGAAAAGGCAAAGAAAAAACGAATCTCGTGTAGTGACCTTGGCCTCTCAATGGAGGCTCCAGTTTATGTAAACGAGCATTTGTGCCCGTATCTGAAGAAACTGCTTGGGATGACGACATCTAAGAAACGTGAGCATCGTTGGCTATATGTGTGGGTTCGAAACGGAAAGATATTCGCAAAAAAAGCGAGCGACACCCCTGTTATCACGATTTCGAAAGAGGATGACCTGAGTCAAATTTGTTAAATGTTGGTTGTTTTCTGTGAGTGTACTGGATCATTATGGCAGAGAACCTTGATGTGTTGACGACTGACCAATTGAATTTTTTTATGAATAAAAGAGGTAGAAATACTTTCAGTTTTTTTCATTTAAATGTACAATCTGCCAGGACCAAGGGAGATGACTTAATGATACTTTTTGATTCCGTTCAAAGTTCGTTTAATGTTATTATGTTAACAGAAACATGGTATAAAGATGATGATGATTTTTTTGTACTTCCTGGATATAACCATTTTTATTTAAATCGTGGGTATGGACGTGGTGGCGGTGTCTCGTTGCAGGCAAACTTTTCTGACCTCGAAATTCTTTCCGATTATTCTATCGTGACACGGAACTATGAAATACTTTGTGTTAGAAGAAAACGGGACATATTTTCTGTTTTGTATCGTCCACCTGGCGGAAACGTTGAAGTATTTTTACATTTTTTAGAAACATTATTTTGTTTTGCAAATGAGGAAAGATGTACGCTCTTTCTTGGTGGAGATGTGAATATAAATCTGCTAGAGGAATCGCGTCTTCGAGATGAATTTCTTACTTTACTTACGTCTAACAACTTTTGTAATGTCATAGTCCCTCCCACTCGTGTCACAACCACGTCATCAACATTGATTGATGTGTTTGTGACAAATTGCGAGGAAAGTCTCATTAGTGCTGGTGTTCTAGGTTATGGTCTAAGTGATCACTTACCAATTATTATGTTTATACACAAAACTGCGCCCCAGGCCGCTGAGCTTGTTAATAAAGATAAGGCACCCACTAACATGACCCGAAGTATAAATCCCACAACACTAGAACAATTCCGATTAATTATTTCTAGCACTAATTGGGACTCTGTATTCTCTGCAACAACTGCCAATGAAGCGTACAATGAATTTTTGAATATTTTCAAAAATATTTACGACAAGTGTTTTCCGTATAAACAAATAAGACAGTTTAAAAAAAACCGCAAGCCCTGGGTAAATAGAAAGTGCTGGAAAATGATTCAGAAAAAAAAATAAACTCTATAATGTCTTCCTTAAAACAAAAGCACCTGAGGACCTTGCTCTTTTTAAACAATTTAGAAATACGTTGAACAATGCTCTGCGTCAGGCAAAACAAGCCTACCTTAATAATTTATTCAACGAGTCATGCATGGATAGAACAGATGTGGTATGGAAACGGCTAAATGAAGTATTAAAACGGTGTCCCTCTAAACCAGCTATACACGTAATACAACGAGATGGGGTAACATTGCAAGGAAAAGTTCTCGCTGAAGCTTTCAATAGTTATTTGACGAACCTTGTCAGTAGCGTACATATACCTTCATCAATGGCGTATATGAAGTCAAGAAACGAACACAGCGCAGTTTTTTTTCCGACGGATCAAAATGAGATAACTTTAATTATGTCATCTCTTAAAAATAGCAACTCCTGTGATATAGACGATTTGCAGATAAAACCAATTAAGCACGTTTTGGACGTTCTGTCACCTGTATTAACACACATTATGAACTTCTCATTGTCCAGTGGTATTTTTCCTAAAAAGATGCAAACTGCAAAAGTTATTGTTTTGTTTAAAGGAGGGAACAAAAATGAATATTCGAATTATAGGCCAATATCAATACTACCTGTGTTTTCGAAATGCCTTGAAAAGATTATTCACAATAGAGTCACAAGTTTCTGCACTAAATTTTCATTAATTTCTGACTCACAGTACGGCTTTCGCAGAGGTCGATCAACGGAGTTCGCCTTGCTAGAGCAGAAGGAGTTAATTATAAAGTCGTTTGAAGAAAAAAGATAACTTTAGGCGTCTTCATTGATTTTTCGAAGGCGTTCGACCGTGTTGACCATACCACCCTAATAAAAAAGCCTGAATGCTATGGAATTCGCGGTGTACCCTTAAATCTTTTACAATCATACTTTAAATTTCGTCAGCAATATGTTGTAATAAATGGACAGAGTTCTTCTGTCCTACCCATTAGAGCTGGAGTACCGCAAGGTAGCATTTTAGGTCCTTTGTTATTTAATCTATATATAAACGATATTGTTAATATCAGTAAAGTCCCATCCTTCATCATTTATGCCGATGATACCAGTCTATTTTTTTCAGGTACAGATATTGAAGACCTTGTTAAAGAAACGAATGCTTCACTAGAGAAGCTATATGATTGGAGTGAAGTTAACTCACTAATAATCAACACGAGCAAAAGCAAGGCTGTCCTTTTTAAACTTAAGAATAGACACGTTTCTTTTTCTTTTAATATTATCTTGGGCCCTTCTGTCATAGAAATTGTGCCGAACGTCAAAACGCTCGGAGTCTATTTTAATGAACAGATGTCCTGGAATTATCACGTTAATTATGTTGTTAAAAAGCTATCAAGAGTGCTTGGGAAATTATGTCAATTCAGATATTTATTGCCTCGTCACATAAAAATGCTTATATACAGAGCCCTTTTTTTACCCCATCTGAACTACTGTAATTTAGTGTGGTGCACCACATCGTTGTCAAATGCTAACAAATTACACCTTCTTGAAAAAAGGCTGTTCGCACAATATTCAATGTTCCTTTCGATACACATACACCTCCATTATTTAAAGAACTACGTCTAATAACTGTCCCTAACCTATATGAGTATACTCTACTAACACGATATAGATCAGCCCTCCGTTCTAACGAGCCTTTCCTAGGACGTATTTCAAACTTAACACCAAACATCCGGGTATATGACGTTCGTGAGGCGGAGCATTGGAAAATACCAACAAATCGCACAAATTACGGTTTCCAAATGCTAAGGTATAATCTTCCATTTGTTCTAAATAAACTTCAGAAGCATAATTTGACAAATATCGAGAGACTGAATCTTAGTACAATTAGAAATTTTTTCCTGCATTAAAATTTCGCTTGTATTGTGGGGTCGTGTGTTCTGTATGTTTCAGTTATCCTAGAGGTAGTACGATTATTATCTTTAGTCCTGTCATGTAGCTATATTCTATGTGCCTAAATATCTTGTCATGTGCCTTATATATATATGCGTGTATGTATATGTATGTGTGTGCGAATAAGTATGTGCATGTATGTATGTATATATATATATATGTGTATGTATATATATATATTTGCTATATTTGATAGCGTGATAAACTGATTCAGTTCTTCAGGTTCTTTTTTTCTTTTTTTGCTTAATGTTAAAAGTTGAAAACTGAATATTATTATTTGATGTGTAGTATGTCGCCGTGTGCCAATTGTAAGGCTGCAGAGGCCTTGTCAAGTCAACCTTTTGACTTTTTGCCCCTGCAGCCTACATCAGTTTCTGATGTGAAATAAAGGATTGATTGATTGATTGAAGGTAACAAAAACTGCCACGAAAAAAAAAATTGAATAGCCATAAAGCGATAGCTAAGAAATTTAGGCGATATGTCAAAACAATGGACAGAAACGACCATATACCAACAGTTATGAAGTTATACACGGAAGGATGTGCAGAGCTTGGCGGAACATTTTTCACGATACCTGGGCCGGCTTGCTAGAAGCAGCGTCTCAGCTGAGACTGGGTGAAAGAAAGCACTGCCAAAGCCAGCGCACGAGCTGAGCGGGACTCAAACTGCGTCTCAAGACGCTCGCGCGCCTCAGCCTTTGAAGTGCTTTCTTTCACCCAAACTCAGCTGAGACGCTGTTCTAGTACAGTGTACTAGAATACTGGGGTCAAGAGATCCGAACAAACCCGAAAACGACCCGTTACAAGCGGTATCATAGAGACAGTTAGACCACCTTACATAACCAGAAGCGCCAGACTTAGCTCGACAGTCGACATACTCGATGTGGAATGTAGTAAGAAACCCAGTAAAATCGAGCATTTAACCATAATCAAAGAAACACAGCGCAGGACAAAAAGTGGCATCTCTGCGGTTCTACTAAGTGCGTGGCGAAGATACCAAAAACCAGTTGGCAAATATTTCCACTGACATCATTGCGGGATGGACTATGCCGGAAGATTGGATGCAGAGTAGATTCGTACTCCTGCCGAAACAAAGAGGCAGTAAAAAACGGCGTCATGACTACCGCCCGCTCACCGTGAAAAGCATCATCTACAGGGTGTTTGCACATCTGGTCAAGGAATGGATGTGTGCCTAGGCGGAAGAAATGGGCAAACTTACTGAGCTTAAGAACGGCCTCTGAAGAGAACGCAGGCTTTGGATTACCTGTTTGTTTTAACGCAGATCATAGAAATTGCCAGGAAAGAACACAGGGATCTGATATGCTGTTTCTTGGACGTAGCCTATGCTTATGATAGTGTGCCATACGAGTCCTTACTTTAATGACTGGGCGAACGAAGCGGCGAGATCACAATACACCATACCGATGATGCCGAACGAGTCGAACCGAGAACCATGTCGTCAGTCCCGAAGCTCCCGCAAGCCACACTCTTAGAAAAAAAGGGTCAGTATAGTCCGCCCTAAAGGGAGGAACGCTCTTGATACATATGTTCCTAGGGAGAAACTTTCGTCCCTAAAGCAGGGGAGCAAAAGTTCCTCCGTCGCCTGCATCTCATTATGGCGGCCACGAATCGAGCGAATCGAGCAAATCGAGCTCCATAAGGCTTAAAGGGGCTATGCAACAATTTTTTTACTATGCGGAAATACCGCTTAGAACGGATCCCTGACGTTAATGACCTATGAAACACGCGTTCGTTTTTCACCCCACGCAATAGAAGTCCCAGAAAAAAATTAAAGAAAAACGAGCAGCGTTCATGCCCTCAACTCGCAGCCAGAACAAGCGGCCACGTGATCTGGAGCCGATTATATGCCGCCAATGTTGATCATAGCCACGCGCTGGGGTTGGAAAAGCACAGGACACGCGCTGAGTTCCAGACATTGTTATGGCTCGGCTATTGTCGTCGTTGCAGCGATTGGACACAGGCCACTACCCGAATGCTTCTCGAGCTATCAATTATCACGAGCCCTGGCAAATCGAGTGCCTACGCAATGCTCGGGTCCAATCTATGAACCGCATTCAAATATCGTCATATGGGTGTACTGCGATCCCCACGTTACGTCATCGAATTTTGCGAAGGAGAGATTGAATGAAAATGATCGCTTTTGTCCTTGAAATTACACCGCAACAAAGGAGCTTCTTGGCCAGTGGCATACGAGTATCCTTGAGTCCCACTAGTACCAGTAAGCTCGTGTAAAGTGAAAAACATTCCAATTGAATATCGTTGCGCAGCTCCTTTAACGAGAACACTAAAGTACATTGTACGGAGCGAGAGGAGCAGCAAATGAAAACGTAACACGAGCTTTCCGCGAACTATATTTATTTCTGAAGCCGGCTTCCCCATGCAGATAAAGAAACTTACGTTTCGAAAGCATGCAGTCACTCAGTCTTCTCATCGTCAGCACTGCGATGTTAAACGGAGACAACCAGCACCCAGTTCGCGCACTTTATGTCTTGCCTTTGCTATTCCTCGAGCCACAATTCCTTCGTCAACCGTTGCGTCAACCGCACATCACGGAAGAGGGGTACACTATTCGCCCGCAAAACCAAAAGCCGCTCTCAAAAAAAAAAAAAGGAAATCCGCAGCAGCCTCTTGGCTCATTTCAGCACGGTAACACGAAATTTTGGCGTAGTCGCGTAGCGTAAAAGGAGGTTAAATCGCTTACCACCAGATGGGTGGCGCGAAAAAAAAACAACTTTTTATTTTCTCACGCATATGTAGACACATCACGCGTACTACAAGCATCAGCTGATCATACATTGAGACACATGCATCGCACATGCAAACAAACCCGGTCACCACTTCTGAGCTCTGCTTTTCTGTCTTTTATACTGGTCGTTTTGAACGTACGGAATTTCTCGGTGACTCCCTAAGCGATTAAAAAATATTCCCAGCATGTTGATTTTTTTCCAGCAATGTCATACATCTGAGAGTATTTTTAATGGCTCAGGGGATGAATCTCTTATTAAAATGAAAACGCTCGATCATGCCGTAATTATTTGAAAGCCAATAAATCGAGCAGCTCCAATGCGGTTCCAAGCCATGAGTTTGTTTCCCCGCACGGCACTTCGTAGCCAGTATTTCTATTGTAATGTTTGTTTTTCTATTTGTGCTGTTCGCGCACGGCTGCAGTTGCCGTCTTGAATTAATCTCTGTAGAGCGGATATTCACTCAGCTGGAAGTGATGCTTCATGGGCAGAGAAATCGCTTTTCGATCAACTTGAATGCAGTCAAAGCAGCGACTTGCGGCAGGTGTTAAGTGCACGGAGCTGCGCCGTGGCGAGCTCGAAAAATTCTAGCGCTCATCCCAGCGCGCAACTTGGAGGGCAGTTTCTCCAGGAACCGTAGTATATTTAAACAGCAAAATAAAGGGTAGCTGCTTTTTGTTTCCTATTTAACTTGTTTTTTTTTAATGCTAAAATTCCATTGCAAATTTACGTACTTTCCATCATAATTTTGTACTGTTCAGTTTTTTCCAGAGCGCAGTTGCTTCGGGGACCGACAGTCACATTGGCCACTGTACGATAGGAGCTTACCGTTTAGACCAGCGTTCCAACATGACTATCCGCACGTCGATCGACTGCACCTAATCCCTCAAGTGGTCTTAACTCTTTAATGTAAAGCGGAATGTCAACCTGGGACACACCGCCCCCTCCGATCACGGCCCGACCAGCGGCATCAATACCCGAAACTATATGTATTCATCCGCATTGGGACTTTTGAACACTTGCTCTAACATTCATTTTTGTGTCTAAATGCTTATTTAGGTTTATTTATTTTATTTATTTCGTTTTTCGTTACACCCTGTTCTTCCGGCACTCGAGACAGCGACAAATTACTAATCTGGCCCCTCAGCCAAAACGTTTGGAGGCACCAGTTCTAGACGAACGCGTTTATTTTTTAGTTCGAAAGCCTTTTTGTTGTGTAGCGTTTGATAATAATAATAAAAACTATGTTCCAGACACCTCTTTGACACCTCAAACTGCGTGTTGGCCAATAAAATGTGTTTTGTTTTCTCGGGCAATATAATATACTTCTACCGAATTGTAACTTTGAACTTATGTTCTTCGCATTGTGTATCATACCCCGAGTCCCTTGAAATCTTCTGGTCGCACCAAAAGAATTCAAATTAATACTGACAATATTTGCCGTTATTTTTGTCATTATCACTTTAAATCATAACCGCCCTATTTACCCCCTAGGCCTAAACAGTAGCATTACTTAAAGATCAGATATTTTACATCGATAATCCACCACTTTTGCAGAAACCCGTTCAATGGCATTGGGGCCGACAGTTTTCGTGTAGTTGGAACGGCTGGACGTGAGCAGCCCAGAGGTTTTCTCTTTTGAATTGGAAAGGTTCAGTTCCGCTATCTATCGCCGTGGACAGCGTTCGAGACAGCGGAGACAGCCGTGTCTATTAGACCAAGGCCATGGGCGCCTGCGCGCCCATGGCCTTGACTGTAGAGTTTCGGGTATCGTAGCGAGCTGCAGAGAGCGTTGCGAGACGGCAAAAACGATCTACGAAAACTCTCTATTGTCTTGGGGAATCCGGTATCTCGGTGCGTGAACAGCCGCCAGCGCCAGTGCATGCGTTCACTCGGAAGTGGGCTGTCTCCACCGCTAGGGGAGGATTCGGTGCTGCAGTCGAAGTATCGTCAATTTGCGAGAGACATGTATCGGCCAGTTTACATGGTGCGAACGAAACGGCAAAACGAGTATTGACTACGTGCTTACATCCTGTAGACTCGGACGTCAACTACAGAGCATGCAGCTAGATGGGGATGGAGTCTTCAGATTAAGAATGACCACAATCGCCAGAGGGTTTATTTTGTTCTCTCCTCAACGTGGCAGCGACCCGAATAAAGTACAGTGCAAGATTGTTGAGCTTGTGCTACCTGAAAGGCGCCATCGAAGACGTGGCTCGGGAGTTTGAGGCTATAGCCAAAGACGGAGAGCAGCGACTGACTACGAGGGGTTCATCTGGGAACTCAATTGCTTCATTAAACCCGGCATCGCCAGGTTTAATGAGGCGATCCCGAGGAAAAAGTTCGACGTAAGAGCTGGTGGGATGCAGAGGCTAGAGCAGCGCGTGATTTGTGGAGGCAAGCCAACCAAGCTCATCGATGTGCAGTCAAAAGAGGAGACAGAGGAAAAGTTGAAGAGGCCTGAGAGCTGTACCTTACCTAAATATAAACTGCAACGCCTAATTGAAATCAAGGTAACAAAAACTGCCACCGAAAAAAAAAAAATTGAATAGCCGCAAAGCGATAGCTAAGAAATTATGGCGATATGTCAAGACAATGGACAGAAACGACCATATACCAACAGTTATGGAGGATTATACACGGAAGGATGTGCAGAGCTTGGCGGAACATTTTTCACGATACCTGGCCATGCTATTCGGGTCAAGAGATCCGAACAAACCCGTAGACGACCCGTTACAAGTGGTATCATAGAGACAGTTAGACCACCTCACATAACCAGAAGCGCCAGAATTAGCTCGATAGTCGACATACTCGATGTGGACTGTAGTAAGAAACCCAGTAAAACGAGCATTGACCCTATTCAAAGAAACACAGCGCAGGAAAAAAGTGGCATCTCTGCGGTTTCTACTGAAGTGCATGGCGAAGATACCAGAAGCCAGTTGGCCATATTTCCACTGACATCATTGCGGGATAGACTATGCCGGAAGATTGGACGCACAGTAGATTCGTACTCCTGCCGAAACAAAGAGGCAGTAAAAAACGGCGTCATGACTACCGCCCCGCTCACCATGACAAAGCATATCTACAGGGTGTTTGCACATCTGGTAAGGAATGGATGTGTGCCTAGGCGGAAGAAAATGGGCAAACTCACTGAGCTTAAAAACGGCCTCGAAAGAGAACGCAGGCTTTGGCTTACTGTTTGTTTTAACCGCATGCAGATCATAGAAATTGCCAGGAAAGAAGCCGCTCGGGGGCGCGTCAGTAGAAGGGAGGAAAATGCGCCGTTGCTACCTTTTTCCTCTATTTTTTCTTAGAGTGCATACCAGTGTTGCGGAGTTCCCACTCCGGAGTTAGAATGATTCCGGAATCATTCCGCATTTTCGCGACCCCGGAATGGAATGGGAATGGAATGGCGGCAACGTTGAGGAGCCAGTCAGTGACTCAGTTGCTCAGAAAACAAAAATGTGCGGGAAACTGCGAGCAATACAAAAGACAAGCGTCAGATCAAAGACCAAAGGGGGGAGGGAGGGGGGGGGGGAAGGGAGTGGCGGTGGCGTCTTTCACGGACGTGCAGACGACGGGTTTCTCTGGTGTTACACGAGAGCGAAACAAGAAACCAAGCACCAAGCAAAAGAAACGAAGGAAGCGTCAAAGAAAGAAACCGCCATCCACGGCTCCTCATCGTGCTTCTTTTCTTTTTTCTTTTTTTTCCAACGGCATGGAGAATGCGCGCTTGCGCACAGACTGAGATCTGGGAGCGGGGGGCGACTCATAACTCGCAGAGCTCTGATAACTCGTTGACTCGCACGCCGCCGGCGAAAGATGATCAGTTATTGTTTTCTTATAGTTCGAGGAGCGTTGTTTAGCAGGTGGCCAACCTTGCTGCCTTCCACATTCATTCGCGCGCACTCCTTTGAAGTGCGAAATCTGAGTTTGCTTCGGCATTAAAACAAAGCGAGATTCACTTCTCCATTCTCCTCTTGCGCTTTGCTCCGACGCTTGTTTTTTTATATAAGCATTTTTACGCGTAAGTCCGCCTTTTACTTGGTCTTTGTTCCAATGCTAGTTTTCTGTGTTATATATCTTACATTCAAGTGGGTTAGGGTTACAAGCAAGCTAGCGGATGCCCGCTCATTTCCTTTGACTTTAGTCTCTGCATACCTTGTCTCACCTTGCGATGGACCGCTGCGGACGCTTCGAGTCACCCCAGGCAATCCAGCACCGTGAGCTTAGTAAGATCAGTGCTTTTTTGAGGCATTTAGCTTTTTTTTTTTTGCAGTTGTCTATATGCGTTAGACAATGTCAGCTTTATGCTGCTTATGCCGGAAACATTGCACAATGTAGCTGTCAAGTGCCAATTTTTACGTTTAGGAATTAGAAGAATAGAATGGAACGATTCAGCCATTCCAGGAGTGGGAATGGGCCCAGTGTCCCCAATCCTAGGAGCTGAAAGGAATTGAATTATCGAAAACTCTAATTCCCGGAATGGAATTGGAATGGAATGGGGGTACCCATTCCGCAACACTGGTGCATACCTTCTTGACGCTCGCCCCTTCCTCACGCTTTTGACTCACCCGCACCGAACCAAGGCAAACCTTCTTACCGGGAGGCCCTTCCGGTGATGCTCGCTGCTGTTGATGGTTGTACAGCGAATCATAAAAGAGTTTGACGCGTGAAAACGCGGTGCATTACGTGACGACACAACAAAATCTCACATCATATAATAGCAGCGCTCGACGAGTGCGAATGTCCGTCCAGGCGTTTCGGCTCTGATCGTCTTCGCTGGAAATATGCGGATTATCGACGATCGTCGCTATGTTCTTGGTGAACGGAGCAAGGCACAGCGTTGGTACCTGCGCTGTTGGACACTCATGCAATGCATGGTCGCGAGGTATTTTCTTGTGTACGTCGGCTGGTGCTCACGTTCGTGCACGTCGCAACTGAAGAAAAACATCGATCGCCGATTACCTCACGTACGTACGAATATACTTCACAAACATTTTTTTTTTTTTAAATCAGAATGGAACAACTGTGTGGCTGTGTGAAGATATCGTTAGTCGCGGAAAATACCTAACTCGGTTTCACACTTTGCCTATGTTCACGACTTTGCTCAGTTTGAGACGTTTAGCCGGTCCTGCGCGTCAGCTTCCTTTCTGTTGTAACTTAGTTTTAGTCGTATTTCTTTCATGTGTATTTTAACACTCTACATGTGTCGTGGTGCCTGGTCAGCGCAAGCATCTTGTGCTCGCGCACGATATACGTTTGTAAGTATACCTAGGCCTATCCATCACCCGGTCGTCCCAGATACGTTTTTATTCATCTGGGGGAGGTAGGGAAGAAACGTTCTGGAATAGAAGAGGCCAACGCGTGGACTGTCACTGGAGGAGTCCAGCTCTAAGTTATCTTCGACACGCTCTTGTCATTTGCTTTAAAGGTGCACAGTCACAGAGTCCGCACACTCGGATCCGCTTCGATGGGTCGTCATTACCGCGACGGTGACCGAGGAACGAAGCCCATCATTTCCTTAGGTCGGTGGGCGTCAGAGAATCGCTAATTATTTCACGTTACTGCAAAATCTTGAATGTAATACCCGATGTACTTACCGCGAAAACGAAATATCCGCGGAAGAACAACTCGTGCGATTTTCGCAACCGCTCACAGAGCAAAACCCGATCATGGCGACGCGCGACGCCTCACACTTTCGTTTCGCCGCCCAGCCGCCCTGAATGCCCCGTGCGTCAGCTCATGACCGTACGGAGAAAAAGCAATAACACAACACGAAGCAAGAAAGAAGAAAAAAAGAAATCACTTTATTTTCAAGTGACGCGCGTCACTCGGGGCCTCTAGCTGTTTACCAAATCCTGATGTTTCCAGTCTCCTTGTTTACGTTTTTTTATGACTACAGGCTCATTAAGACGACGTCATGCCTTCTCCGTGTCTTCAAACGTTACTAAATTAGCTTAGTTACGGAACCTTCCAACTTCTCATAGACGCTGCTTGCACGAGCAACACCCCCCCTTGCCCCCCCCCCCCCCCCCCCCTCCCCCCGCCCCACGACTCACCTACCATCGTTCGACGCGCCACGAGTTTGAGGATGGCTGCTATGGTAACTGCAGTGTGTTGTACGGAATGCATAAGTTTTTATGTACAGCGTCTCGATGGCGTTTGACTATGGTGCCTGGAACGCGTTTCCGACTGGTGTGTTTACCGCGTCCAAAAAAGTGGTCCCTCGATTTCCGCCTGGTGACGTCATACAAAATGTCATGCTGTCGCCGGTCGCGATCCTGGTGGTGTCCCAGCAGCTGTGGTGGATGTGGCAGACACCTGTTCGGCTGCAAGTCGTTCTTCACCGTGACAGTCCACGGAAGGTACGGCAGCAGGAAGTTGGGACACCTGGGACGAAGTGACGACAGCGACACTCACGTTCGGACGTGCTTTTTGCCAGCATTTCTACGACCAACAGCAAGGATCGCAACTGGCAACATCATGACACTCCGGCTTCTGTGACGTCATTTGTTGCCACTTCGGGACCACTTTTGATGTATGGGCGGGATAGGACGCTAAATACACCAGTCGGAGACGAGCTCCTGGCACCATAGTTTGACCCTTACTCGATGGTATGCTAGATGGCGTTTCAAACGACTGAAGGCGAACTGAACCTCTGAAGTAAGTGAGGGGGGGGGGGGGGGGGGGAGAGGTTACACCCCTCTGAGGGAGTTCCTCAACTGACCTAATCAAGCGACGTTGGTGCCTTTTAACCTCCTTGAGTCGCACTGCAGGCACACGTTAAAGCGCCGGTCATCTTTGTTTTGCAGCGGACTAGAAAACAAATGCGCCGAACTAACCAAGAAAACCCGAAGGAGTTAAAAAAAGAAATGCTATAAGTTTTCCACGTCCTGGCTAATATTATAGTAACATTGTAAAATGGGAGATAAAAATACATTTTGTTTCTCGTTTTAATTGGTTAAGTTAGACCCCGCAAATTATTTTGGTTGAACTATAGTCAGCTGCGCAGCCAAACGGCTTGCTTCGGCTCTTTAGCTTTGGCTTCATTGCCACATAAATTGTTTGGACACGCACTCGAAACTGGCCTTGGACATAACGGCTGCGGCAGAGTTCGTTATGTACTCGGCTGAGCTCGACTCGAGAACGAGTATACTGCGACAGCATTCGGCGAGGAATCGGATCCAACCGCATGCTTCGTGCCCTAGAAATGTTAACCGCCATGTTGCTTGATGGGGTTTTAAAAAAAAGTATATTACAGGGGCATATCGTGTAGTCTTTTCTTGGATACACTGAAATTAAATTTTATTTATTTGGCAACGTGACATGAATAAGAAATGTAAGCAACTATAGGGTGTCCCAAGTCATCAGGCTCGATCAAAAAAAAAAAAAAATGGACCGTAAAAATCGACGCCTGCACGTAGCAACCTAAACTTTTCGACAAAGGTGTATTTCACAGGTCAGTTTTTTCTTATAAAATTAGAAAGCGTAGCTTCCTTTCTGTAAAAATTAAGGCCCAGAAACTTGCCAGGGTCAACGGCGGGATGCGACGCAGACGACGAAGTCGACTGGCGGGGCGCGTTTGGCGCTCGTATTGATAGATGGCGCTACCTCCGTGTCGAGACTAGAGTTCCTGTAAAGGCTCCCTACCAGAGTTGCGGAGTGGGCACCCCCATTCCATTCCAATTCCATTCCGGGGAATTAAAGTTTTTGATGAATTGGGACACTGGGACCATTCCCACTCCTGGAATGGCTGAATCGTTCCATTCCATTCCTCTAATTCCTAAACGTAAAAATTGGACTTGGCAGCTACATTGTGTTTGCCGGCATAAGTAGCATAAAGCTGACATTATCAAACGCATAGACAATTGCAAAAAATGCTAAATGCCTCAAAAAAGCACTGATTTTGCTAAGCGCAGCGCTGGTGGCACAAAGTGTTTGTTTACATTGTACTGCAAACATCGAGAAAGCCCCTTTGATTTGTTGACGCTTGTTTAAAACATCGGTCTCGCGATCACGTGGCTCGCAACAAACAGCAAAACGTAAATCCACTCCTGTTTTTTTTTTTTTTTTGCAAACTTTTTTTGCATTTGATTTTTAGGACGTACGCGTCCAGCGTGTTTGTCTGAATGACCATAGAAATATCCAGTTCGTGCGTGTCGCAGAAATAAGCTATAATACTGTAGTCTTCAAATACCTGCACAGCAACACGGCTACTACGCTGCTGGAAGCGACTCCATTCACAGCGGCAAGAACAAATCCCCTGACAAAGTGCAACCTCTACGGCGCAGCAAGAGGGACCGTCTAGACCATGTCACGAAACCTGTTTTAAAACGCATAAGTTCACGCGTGCTTTACGAATCTCGACATTTCTTATCATATTCAATTCAATTCTTTGTGTGTTTTCCAGACCATCAATAGAACGTCTGCTGGGCTCAAATATACGTTTGTTCATTGCAGTTGGTTGTTTTCGTTGTGGCGACGGGTCGCGCGGTCGGCGTCGACAAAGCCAGCTTCAGACCAAGATACAATTAAAGGGGTACTACCGCGCCGTTCGAATTGACATTCCCCGTCTCTCCTCATCACCACCATCCAACTGACTTCTCACCACCTCAAACAGGGTCCAGGACAAGAAGCACGAATGCAAACCAGGCAGCCGAGACGCGCGGAAGCCAAAACTTCAGTAGCAGCTAGCACTAGCACCCAGCTGTCCTTCTCAGTGGCCCTAACAGCAACGTTCGCGCCTCGTCTAGCCGTCTGGCGCGGGACTGTCTTTCTGCAGGTCTAGTCAATTCGGTCACGCGACAAGATCGGTGATGATAGTCTACTGCACCTTACGATGGACCGCAACAACCAGCACGAGAGCCATTCAAACCAATCCAATGCCTTCTGAGCGTCGCGTGACCCTGGGGCGCACGAACGCGCCGTGCGTGTAGTTCCGCTCACGGTGCTGGATTGCCTGGGGCGACTCGTACCGTCTGCAGCGGTCCATCGCAAGGTCAAACAAAGTGTGCAGAGACTAAAATCAAAGAAAATGAGCGGGAATCCGCTAGCTCGCTTGTAACCCTAACCCACTTGAATGTAAAGCATATAACACAGAAAACATGCATCGGAACGAAGACCAAGTAAAGTGCAGCATAAAAAAACAAGCGTCGGAGCAAAGCGCAAGTGGAGAAGAGAGAAGTGAATCTCGCTTTGTTTTAATCCCGAAGCAAACTGAGCAAACCCACATTTCGCACTTCAAAGGAGTGCGCGCGAATGAACGTGGAAGGCAGCAGGGTTGGCCGCCTGCTAAACAACGCTCCTCGAACTATAAGAAAACAATAACTGATAATCTTTCGGCGGCGCGTAATCGCTAAAAAAAAAAAAAAAGCAAGACAAGAAGGACGTTGAGGAGCCGTGCATGGCGGTTTCTTTGCCGCTCCCTTCGTTTCTTTTGCTTGGTGCTTGGTTTCTTATTTCGCTCTCGTGTAACGCCAGCAAAGCCCGTCTCCTGCGCGTCCGTAAAGGTGTATCCACACGACGGACCGGGCCGCGGACCGATTGATCACGTGATGCGCGGCCCGCGGGCCGCCCGGCTGCAATGAGCATCCACACGGCGGACCAAAAGAGCAGACGACAGAGCGAACGGGCCGGTCTAACCCTCGACCTCACAGCTCCGCCAAACGCATGCAGCGAGCTGCTTTGAGGCTATTTGTAAGGATCCAAGATGGAGGCTGAACGAAAGAGACGTTTGGCCGCGGTGGCCCTGGCGTTGACTATTGAGGAGAGGATTACTTAAATGAACCGAAAAGGGCAATTTCACAGAGCGGGGAATTGCTCCACGAGCGCGATGAAGTAAAAAGTTGCATCGTCGTACCATGCCGCCGTCGTCGCACAACAGAAGGTTCGTCTTCTTCGTCTTCAGCAGTTTGCGCCGAAAGAAAACGACTTTGGATTTGGATTCCAATCCAAACAAAAGTCAGCTTGTTGCCAGACCTAGCGCTTCAATTATACTAAAAACGCCGCGGTCCGCCGCCGCGGTCCGGGCAAGAAAAGTAGCTTGGCATTTCTCAGAAGCGCGGGCCGCGGACCGCCGGCGGACCTCAAATATCGGTGACGTAAGATCACGTGATGCACAGCCCGCGGACCAAAACAGCAATTTGGTCCGTCGTGTGGATACACCTTAAAAGGCGCCACCGCCCCCCCCCCCCCCCTCCCTTTGCTCTTTGTCTTGACGCTTGATATTTGTATTGCATTTTTTTGCGTATAAGTCTGTTAGGGCTCCACGCGGGCTAGCAGTTTCCCGCTCATTTTTTTCTGAGCAACTGACTCGCTGACTGGCTCGACGTAGCTAAACGTAACCCCCCCCCCCCCCAAAAAAAAAAAAAAAAATAAATAAATAAATAAATAAATAAATAAAGGACCGGGCCCACTCCATTCCCATTTCATTCCGGGCAAAAGGTACCTAATTCCATTCCCATTCCATTCCCCTCAACGTTGCCGCCATTCCATTCCCATTCCATTCCGGGGTCGCGAAAATGCGGAATGATTCCGGAATCATTCCAACTCCGGAGTGGCAACTCCGCAACACTGCTCCCTACGGGAGCCAGAGTTGCGCGTCTGTTTTCCACGTGCTGCCGCGCCGCTATTCGCCGAGATTCGATCGCGTGAGGAGCCGGATCAATTGCCGTGCAGGAAAGTAGACGTTGCGCGCGCCCCAGGGTACGTTCCCCTGCTTTTGAGCGCGCCGCGCGCCTCGAACACGCGGCGCCGCTATTCGCCGAATTCAGTCAAGTGAGGAGCAGGATCAACATGCCGCGCAGGAAAGACGGCGCTACGGGGATGAACGCGCAACTCTGGCTCCCCTAGGGAGCCTATACAAAAACTCTAATTGAGACTGCTCGCAACCACCGTGGTTTATTAAAATTAAGAGCAAGGTGAGAGAAACAGGTTGCTTTTAGTGCTTTTGGGAGACGGTAGTCTTTCGATCGTTCGACTTACGATCAACAGTAGACTTACGATCGTTCGTGGAAGTGGAGCGTGCTGGTTAAGTTGCGGCGTTAGAGGACAATACATAGAGGACGAAAACCGGACGACATGCTTCTCCATTTTTCTACAACTAAAGTTTCGTCCGGTTTCGTCCGCAACTTACGAAAGTTACGGTGTTTTTTCGATTAACAGTTATTTCTCTATTTGCTTCAGTTTTTAATGTCAAGAGACTATACCACTCTGCACAAGGCGCTTATATATAGTTGACTAAACCTCTTGATAAATGTAACATTTTATTGTCATGAGCTTTCATGGGCGTGCCGAAGCCGACCATTCCAAGGACTTACGTTACAACTTCAATTACGCAGTGCATTGAAGCTTATAAGTCTCCTCGTCACCGTGACACCGAACAACAATACAGCGAACTAACATCTGGATGCTCATCTCCGCATCGCTTTTTTTATTCAAATTCTTCCTTCACCAGCCACCAAAAGGCTCCCATTCGCAAGTACAGATGATACATAAGTACTCAGTTTGCTATCGAAGGGGCTAGATTGAATTTCGGAAAAGGTCTGCCGTTTCGCCAGCTTCTGTAGAAAAGGAACCTTAAAACAGTTAGGATTAAGCTCTTTTTTCTTCTTTTTCTATTTTTCTTTTGCGGGGCTTTGCTGCAATGGGTGAACCATGAAACCCGAGAATTGTGTTTTTCCGCTTGTGCAGTCTTGAATCACATCAGTATAAATAAAAGAATGCAGAAGGAACATTTATATATAAAAAAAAGTATTTTATCCTAATCTAAACCGTGAGACACGGAGAACAAAAATGGACAAGACAGCACCAATTCTCGACCGCAGTTGCGCTTGAGATTTTGTGTCGTCTTGGCCGTTATTTTAATTTTTCGTGTCTTAGGATTTAGATTATGATGTTTCTAAATCAGCTCACCTGCATATTTTCTCTTCTTGTATTTTATATGTTTCATACGATAGAGGAAGCCCGTCATACCTGGAAGCCCACTAAAATGTCCTCATATAATTTGATATAACTTAATTTTACATGTTACATTATCTGATGTTGCATATAGCTTCTACATACAGACAAAATTAATTTGTTACAACATAAATTGAGTTGTTTTGAATGGCCAGCACAGAAAATGATGTCCAAAAAGAAACGTTTAAAAGAGCGCATAACATCCACGCAAGCCACGAGCATTGACAGATGCAGCGACATCTGCGTGGAAAATTTTTCCACATTTGTGAAATAAATAAAACATAAATTTACTCGTATCTGAGCTTGTCGTTTTAAGTCGATTGTGCCGCGCACTGAGCTTGCCCGCCTTTGATGGCGGATAACGTTGTTGATATTTTAATCTAGCTATTTTGTGCACAAATTGTACTTATTTTCTTAACGCAGGGCACGCACATTCGCTGACTACGTGGAGCAGTCGTCGAGCACCTCTCCACCACAGACCGGTTTTAGCCTTTCTTATACCTTCCCCAGCTGACTGAGAAAACTGCGCCGGCATATATCGTTCATCTGTTGGAGACTTCTTGATCTTAGCCGGATGTCGATGCCTTTAAAAAAAAAAAAAAAAACATATTACCGTAGTTCTTAACAACAGTTCGTACATGGTGAATAGACAGCGGGGGCAAATTTACGTTGCAAAAATCGTTTTTCCTTAAATAGAGCGAGCCTAGTGCATAAACGTCATGCGCTGCATATCACACGGCCGGTGCCAGTCCGCAGGTACAACATTATAATTCACAGAAACAAATTATAACTGATTATTAGCGGGCAAAGAAGCTTTTTAGTATTTATAATACTCACTAACATACTCGGTCGTTCTCAAAGTCATTCACGTCTCGTCGATCATAATGAACGACCTAAAAAGAACGAACCCTCGAATTCTTTGCACCCATGCATACTCCGCAAAGCATAAAATTTAAACTTTTAGACATGCTTCATCAACGAACCATGCTCTGGAAAATACGGTAAATCGGTCGAAATGGTCCAACTCTGGCATGTCCCCCTAGGTATACGCGCTTCTCGAGATATATGTCAGTACAAAGAGCTGTAGTAAGCACTTTACCTGTACACGGCTCACTTTCTTTCATCACTGCCAGTTCTGGTTTTGAGGCAATTACATTCACTAGAATGGAAAGTTGGGCGAGTTGGTATGAATCCATATTTGAAAAACAGCGCGAATAACACACGGACAAGAAGGGAAGAGAACACACAGGACGAAGCGCTGACTATCAACTATCTACTCAGAAGACATACAGAGAAATACACGCG